>JABFEA020000044.1:8858884-8878693 GCA_019775915.2 Cyphomyrus plagiostoma
CCACACCCTTTTTACCCCCACGCCCCTACCCCCAACTACAGGGACACACGCGCACACACACACACCCTCCCCCTGGCGTGTGACAAAGAACATTCTGCAGAATGGATGCCATGAGCTCACGGACATGGTAAGCAGAATTACAACCCCAAATCCAGCTTAGTGGAGCACGACGTCAAACAGGACAGATTTAAACAATATTAAGAGCTGGTGCGATTTCACCGTTTGATTTCATTTATCCTTTTCCACAATTCATGGTCTTCCATGATCCACTGACTAACCAGGACATCTAGATTCCATTATAATTTTAATGCCTGAGGCAGTTTCCTGATAAACAAAAAGCCACACTGAGGCTAAGCTACAGCCAAATCTCTACGGACCTATTCATTAACCTGATTAAAAAAAAAACGTTATACGAAGGTTTCCAGCATCAAAGCGAAACCCATCAATTTAATGCTTCTAGCTCATTCCGAGTCCTCTGATATTCTCCTAAAACCAATTCTTAAGAAGCCTCATAAAATGAATTCTTGTTCTGTGACTGACACACGAACATTTTCGACGGGTGTGTCATGCAGAAAACAATCAACCTGTTCACAGCGAAAGCTTTTTCGAAGAGCAGGAATTAGCTTCAAACTAAATTGAAATGATTTTATGTTAAACAGGCAACATTCTCACAAAGATCAGGACAAAGGACCATTCACATTTTATATGACAGATGAATCAGTTTCTACTTGTGCTGCAATTAGTGTCATGTTACATGGATAGTTCATATTGTAATGCATGATTAGTGGTTCTTAACTAAATCAGTGTGAGCATTTTACAAGTTTCTTTTAGAATAGACAGGGCTGGAGAAAATTACAGCAGATTTTTTTTGTAAGTTTGCTGTGTATTTGAACGAGCAAATCCATTAAACACTACGCCAAAATGGCAGAATCGGGTTTAACAAGTTAAGTTAAGTAACTAAAACCTTTGCTCACAAAATGAACAATACTCTGAATTTTGAAAGAAAAAAAAAAAGTCACCCTTCCCAGTCATTCTGTCCCATTCTGGCTGGCAGTGGCTGACAGTGATGGATAGTAAAGCCACAGGAAAAATATTTCACAAAACCGATCATGCGCAGCCATGATCTGCACCATGTTATGCATCATGTAGCATTTAGGTGTCTTGATACTGCAGGTTTTAATGCCAGGTACAGGTAGATGTTATTACAGCACATCCCAACACACCCTGCAGAGGTAGGCTGACAGCACACATATGACATTTGTTGTGCTGTAGGTCATATGCTTGCGCGTGAAAATAGATGTGAAGTTCGGCAAGGCACTGGGGGGGGCATGGTCATCAGCCCATGAGGAATATTACCAAGCTGGAATACTTAGAGGTCCAGAGGCCCATGCCGCATGTCTTGATGGGGGCCCAAAATATGTGAGAAAACTCTTGAAAGCCCCCCCTCCCTTCCCCAGTGCCATCACGAATCAGGGATGAAAGGGAGGCTGATGAATGAGTTTAGTTTGAGTTGGCCCCCCCTGGGAGAGAGATCAATGCTATGAAAATGAGCACTGTAGGTATGAGCGGAGCTCTTTTCAATGCACATTTAGCTTCCACTCCCCTAAACCGCCTTGGAAGGATCTCCCACAACACACCAGGGGGGGTCATGAGAGCGGTCAGATGAGTGGGCAGGCTGGACGGCAGGGCAGTCATTCCGTGAAGGTCCCTCACCAGCTGGGAGACCACGGACAATGTCGTTATCACACGCTGCATCACACCCGCTCTCGAGCTGTAGAGGAGCCCTGATCATTTTTTTTTTTATAGAACAGACTTGAGGCTTCAGATGTGAACAAGGACCTGAAACGTAGGCCTGCAAATCATACCACCCCCAGAAAACACAGATGTCCCTTTGTGTGCCACAAACGAGCAGATGTTACTGCAGAATGTAGAAGGAACAGGCTGAATGTATAGCTTGTGGTCACCACAGCATCTCCTGTTCACAGCTATTTCATATGTCTCTGTCACCCATGTGATACTGTATCGATGGTCCCAAAGGCACCTTAAGACCGTACTGAATTCCCAAAAATAACAGAAAAAACAGTAAAAGGTTGCATGTGCCGAATATGCTAATTTCCCCATAAAACTACAAATAGGCCGCAATGTATTGTCAGAAATCAGCAGGTGAAAATCAGGTTGCAGGGGTTGTTTTTAAAAACCAAATCGCTAATGGGGTCTCAGAGTCGAAAGCCAACAAAGAGAGACAAGCTTTCGCAACAAGGTGACCATCCCAAGACTCCAAGTAGCTTAAGCGGTGATGGAAAAGTGGTGACTGCAAACCAGCAGAGTCCACTTGGTGTTCAGGTGGGGGGGGGGGGTTGTTGGCTATTCCATGGGGGTGAAACTCAAGTGTGTGAAGGGATCACAGTACTCAACACAATGAATGACAAAGAAATTTTAACATTTCAGATAGCATATATTCTTCAGGTTTACCTCACTGCACAGAAATTTTATTTGCACGAAAAGAATAAAAATGAAATACAATAAGATCTAAATATGATGAAATACAATATGATCTAATTGGGTTTCGCTTGCCGCATGTCATCTTAAAAGGTCTGAATTAGAAGCTCCTTCTGTTAGTCATCCTTCACCAAGTGCACCGGAAGTCTCCTCCCAGCCTAATTTCAGTGTTCACATAGGCGATGGTGGAACATTTCTAAATAAATTACAAAGGAGGAATGCTCCAAATGTAATTCTTAATTTTCCTCCTGTGTTCTCCTGAACACAAACTATTCTGCATATAACATTCAACACCAGAATAACAGAAATTGGATGTAGGGATAAATCGACAATGATGACTAAAGTTTGGGAAAGCATCATATTGCTAAAGCACTCTTGCTATGGCAGCATCTTTTGAACCTTCTACTTACTTTCCTCAGAGCCTTGGTTTTCATCCAGAGTTCGGATGTAATCATCCTAAAGGGAAATTAAGAGAAACAGAGCCTTAATAACATTACCTCCATGGCGAGTAACACAGCAGATCAAATGAATGATGTAAAAGTTGGACGCATTGAGGATATTGATGTTCGGGGAAGCACTACACTTATGATAAGCCATGTGCGTCATGCAAAGCAGCACGGAGCAAAAATCACTTGGTTTGTATGCATCCGACAACAATAACTGCTGACCAAGTAATAGATGGAAACATATCTGGGAAATGGGAATGCTTTTCATTGGGTTACCGGATAGAGGCTTACATACGACAAAACTGAGAATCTGCATCAAAATCCTCTTGAGTACATTAATTATGCAGCAAAATTGTACAATTATCCAAAACTATTGGAAAATGCAATCAGATCGATGCTTTTCATACCGCATTTCCAAACCATTCTAACACATGCCGGTCCTCTAAAAAATTTTGACAGTGTGGAAAAATTAGCAAGAAGCTAAACTTAGCTCGCCCATCATATCTCAACTGCTCCAGACTAGCAGCCTATTGACAGATTGCGCCAAGGGCCAAAGATTGCTGCATCAGAAGAACTTGGGGTCTGCGGTATGTGGATCAGAAAAAATATATTTGAGTGGAAATCCTCCCCGTGCTGTTTCCCCTCCAGTTCTTGGGGGAGTTAGAGAGTGCTTTTGTGCAACCCAGCTGACGTTTTTTGACTACATCTCCAGTGATGATGATGCAAAAACAGGGATCCAAAATAGAGCTTGTGGCAGTGTAACTCCGGCAGAGATGTCCCTCCGGAGAAACTAACGCCTTCATAAACACAGCACCAGGAGTTCCCCAGTATTCTCATTATATCGCCCTCGAGAGATTCCCAAAGTCCCATCGCTATAATGCCTTTTCTGGGCCTTTAATCTGTGAGCGACGGACTGGGTATAAAATCAACAAAAATTAGATTGATTTACTCTGAACCACCTGGAGGGACAGTTTACGGTAAAAACCAATGGTATCGCTGTATCTTCGACATCTGCCTGGAGCATGTCGACTTTGCCTTACAGATGCGGTCACCCTATCTGGGCGCCACTGGGAGAATCTGCAGCGCTTGTGTCCGTCTGGTGGTGGCTGGTCACCTGCCCGCGATTCGAGCAAGAGGAAAACATCTGTGACCCACAGTGGCACAGAAGGCTTCCCATTTCCCAGACATCACAGGACAGAAACAGGAGAATGGGACAGATTTAAGGACGGCTACTAACCTCCACTTCCTGCAGTAAGGAGGAGGAAGAGAGAGAGAGAGAGAGAGAGACAGACGGTTAGAGAAAAACATGAATCATTTCACAAAAAAAAACAAAAAAGAAACACATGGCCCCTGTTTCCATGCCGACCATAGCCTAAGGTAGCCCTTTGTTTTCAGAACTGATAGAGCTGTTAAATTGATAAACTAACAGAAGTTAAACGGTCAACTCTCAATGCGCCGTTCTTATTGGGCAACGGAATCAGAGATTCGCAGCAGATAATGGGGGCTATTAGGAAAAGATGGTCAGCTGGTGATTGTTTCAGCCGGTGTGTGTCCTAATCACAAGTAGGTTGTGCTCCTGTTAGAGATCCCCAAACCCCCAATCACCCCCCATCATCCTCTACCCCACAATAACATCCGTAACACGGGGGGGGACACGATCCTCTAGACAATGGCCTCAATTTCAAGACCCCTAAAGTTAATCGCTGTCACTGGATACCACAGTCTGTGAATGACAATCCTGAAAAAAACCCAACAGGACACAAATTGTCTCGAAGCAGCCCGTGGCATGGCAGACATGGAGTTTCACAGTGACGTCCCTGACTCATTGAGTGTGTACGTGTGAACCACTCACTGTGCTATGCCTCAGTAACCGACGCAGAAGGGGGCTTTAAACCTTGTGCAATTAATTTCAAGGTTACCGTACTCGTATAGTGACACATCAGGATTTCCTGAGTGCACTTCAACGTGAGATTCGTGGTGAGTTCAGAGAAACTGGCGAAATGGAAACCCCAAACCAGATGGGTGGATGTCCCTTCCTTCATTTTCCTCTAAATCTGCTCATTATCTCTTCTTTGTCTTCAGCACTCGCTTAGTTTCTACCCTCCCCTGATCATCCAGTTAAAACAAAGGTATCCCGCTTTCATGCACGTTGCGCTCGTGCATTCCGAATGCGAGTCGCATGTCTGCCCCAGGCCCTTATACCTGAACCCTAGCCCTGCCCAGAACACTGAACATGGCTCCTGTACACTGGTCACGTTTACAACTCGTGAAAAGAGAACAACCTTGCTTGGTCCTAACGAAAGGTGCTTCACTGAGCCGTAACTGTGAAAATTTTACAGTCTCTGCCTCCTGCATCTTTGATGAATATCGATACTGCTCTCTTCTGTATAATTTAATGTACAACTTTTATTAATATTCAAGTAAAAAAAAAACATACATCTTAAATCGATAAATCCTACAATAAAAATATATAAATCAAACAAAAGTTTTGCACATCCCAGAACGAAAACTGGTCCTTGGCTTAATACTGAGGGGGAATAAACAGCAATATCAATCAGGATTCCTATTTGTGTGGGTTCACACAAAAAAAAATCCTTAATGAAGGCCAGATACCGTAACTGAGTTACGGGTATTCACGGTTCAATATTACAGACTGCTGGTCTGGCCATGCCCTCGGGCATCCAGCGGGAGCCGAGGAGAAGCAGGAACAGGGCAGAGGATGGATAGCATGCATGGGACAGAAAGCCAGGCCCTAAGCATTGTGATTCAAAGTAGGATACTTTGCTCGCCATTTGTCAACAGGACTGCAGCATGGCTGATGTAAAGCCAGCGGCGGGGGTGTAATGGAGCCTGACGGTGTGCAGGTCCCCGACGCAGCGCTGTCCCCCAGGGCCACCTCGGTCTCAGCCTGATAGCGCTTGGCAGCCAGCCCGAGCCGGCTGCCCTAGGTCCTATCGCTACCCCACACCCATAGCGGAATAAATATCGCGGCCCCGCCTGACATTTACTCACGTGAGTCCACCTACGCTGATGTCACCGGACGCAAGGACTGTTTTTCGTAAAACTGAGGAGACATCTGGTCCAGTGAGCCAACCTTGGCCAGTAAAACATCATACTGAAACGATCCCTTATTTGTCTTTTGTACAAATACATTGCAAGTCTTTAGTTTTTGCATATCCTATCTAGCTCTCCTTTGAGACGCAAACATATGTACAGCTGAGAGTGAAGCAAGGAGCACAAGTACATTTATCCAGCACCCCTGGAGAAGACAGGCCTCATACAAGGGCCAAACGGACAAGTGACTATTCAGTCTAGGATGGGACTCAAACCAATAACCTTCAGATCACAAGTACAGTGACCTAACTTGCTGAGTCATACTGCACTCTGCCCATTCACTCTGTTGTATTGTGACATAGGTGGCTCTCCTCCTAGATACAGCACCGGCATAAAGCACATCCGACATTGCACTGCCTGTCCCAATAAAGTGACAAGTGTGATATGCACAGCTGCTCAAGCCTCCTTTGTCAAGCGTCGCTACAGTCCTGACAACCTCAATATGGCTCCGTCGCTCCATTTCAGAGGCACACGACTCAGGGATTCCCACTATTAGTGAAGCGAGCTAGTTTAGCCGTCATTGCCAAATGAATGTCATGTGTTGTTAACGTTAGCAAACGACACTTAGGTAGCTACGTTTCTTTTGCATAGCAGAAACATGATATTCACTTTAGAGATTTATTTATACATAGAGGTACTGTAATCTCTGCCAGAAGGAGACAAATTCTAATAAAACTGCAAAAATGTATAAACAATGTTGACAATACAGTTTTTTTTACGCGCAACAAAAGTGGTAAGGTGCTCAAGGTCATGCAAGGCACAGTAATAGTTACAGCCGAGGGGAATAGCTATGTTCCACCTGACTTCTGGCATCACACATCATGACTTGGGGGGCAGGGGCCGAACACCTGCCCTTTGCATCTAGATAATTGATAGTGCCCGCCTTATGAGGTCCTGAGTGCCCCTTTTCGATCACCCACAATCACACACTTAGCAAACAATTACAAACACACAGTTTACCTTGCCAGTGCATCCCATACATTTACAGTTCTAGAACTTTCCATCTGCAAGGCCCCAAGCTCATCATCGACAAAGCATAGCCTAAGGAGAGCCACAGAAAATTCAGCCACATAAAGAAACAGGGAGCGTCACGGCTCACAAGTAGGCTGTCAGCCAGCTTCCCACTTGCGGGGGCAAGTATTGCGCTCCTACCCGAGACCATCAGACACAGGCAAAAAAACAAAAACAAAAATGAAAAATCAATTACGGAAATCTGCCGAAAACAAGTCAAGTGTAAAGCCGAAATGAAATATTTATAAGCACAATGCAATTCAGATGTAATCCACTTTCCATCGACAGGCATCGGAAGCGATTCTAGGGCAATGCAATTTTTTCCGCTCTGAAAGCTTATGAAACTTAGCAAATTCACGGGACACCCAAAAAAATCAATCAATTATTTGTCTTATATGCTGGGGCAATAATGGATCATACACAGATAATTTGGGATACAGAACATTGACAAAAATTGGCCTCCATAAATATTCACCTTCTTGTGTACCAGCACTTCGCATTTCTTGCATTTGATGATTCTTTCCAGACCTAAGCTGGTACGTATCACCTTCAACCTGGTCCACTTTAACGCATGGATGAATAAGTTTCCCTGGCCTGAAGTTTAGGGGCATGCTCTAAAATGGGGCCTCAGCTAAGCTCATGGGAGTCTGAGGGTTGAAGGAAAAAATGATTGGTTCAGAGAGATAATCAGTCAGATTGTAGAGGTGGTCCAAGCAACTAGATTACAGTTTGACCAGCCAGTCAAATGTTTTGGTCCTGCCTCCTACATTTGCTTGGACCCAATTGCTCTGCAATTTTATTGGTCATCTCTCTGAACCAATCATTTTTTTCTTCTGCCCACAGAACAATTTTGCATTAAAACTCCGACGAGTCTCAACTAACCTCGATTAATAAAATTTTAACTTTTTAACTTTGACTGCTGACAACTCGAATACCCAAGCCTCTGACCATTTGCCTCTGCTTTCAACATTACGCAGTACTGGCACTCCATATCCAAAGCATCTAGAGCGCCAGCGAGATCTTGTGATCCTTTTCCAATCCATCCCCGATCCGCAAAGTCAGCTCGGCCGGCACAGGAGGGGTGCCGGGGGAAACAGCTTGCACTCATAGCTGCTGTGATCTCAGTCGATGGGAGCCCAGAGGGAATATTTCCCATGATACCTTTCGGCAGTTGCCAAGGAGCTAATGAATCAGGGAACATTGGCTCACGTGGTGTGCTTTCTGCAGACACACACCCCTGGTGTATTATTATGGGATGGAGATGCTGCGCGCCCAGGCTTGCGAGTCCCCTTCTCCTGTTTTCCTTTGTTGTCTTCAGCAGCCGCTAATGGACGATGCCTACCGTTCACCCCATTCACCTGCTGACCGCTGCAGTAAAGTGGCAGCTTATAAACGTTTCACTGTGGGATCCACCAAAAAAGCAAAAATCGTTTCCTTCTCATGAAATATCACAGATTTCAGGGGGAAATCAAAATGGCGGGCTGGTCAATGCCTGGAATGGCAGGTTGCACTTATTCTAATTTAGTATTCGTTTACTGTACTGAAATGTACACCATCACTTAATACCTTATCGCTAATTAGTATTAGCATGTGATTTTAGCGGCTTGATACGTTTGTTTTGTCAAGTGGCCACACAACATGTCAGTACGCTTAACAGTCACCTTTCAGTCATTTAGCCACTAATCTATGTCACATCTGATGTACAATCCAGTTCATAGGTTTCCTCCACGGCCATTAGTCGCCTACACCTATCATTCCATCTGTTTATTTAAGATCAAAATGATCCACACTTCTTTTCTGTTTACAGTCCTCTTAGTTTTGGCATATTGGCAGGTTCTATTTAGCTCAGAATTTTGGTTTGGTTTGAGTTTGATGTCTGGCTTGTTCTCTGGCTCGTTATCTGACTTCTGGGCTCGGTTCGCCGCTTGCCGTAATTTGCTTTGATCTCTAATTTTGTCCTTGGTTGCTCCAGCTCGGCTCGAGCCCAAGTCAGCCCTCTCACCTCCATGTCTCGTAGTCCACAGCCCCAGCACTGAGTCCAGCCTGTCGATCAGGTAAAGGTCTCACTAGCAGATGAGCTGGCACCTGGCGTTGTACGTGCACTAAGGGTTTGTCCATTTGCTGCTATCAGTGCCGCCTAGGTTTGGAATTTCTTTTGTTTGCATTTCTCTACTGTGTACATGACATTCTACCCCTATTCCTATATAATGTAGGACAGATGATGCATAAAATCATCTAGAGCTGTAATTAATGCCGTTAAAATGCAAATTTAAAAACGGTATACACAAAACAGGAATTCCCTGTTATTTTAGAACATTAGTTCTCTTTTCTTTCCACAATATTCCATTTCATCATACTTAACAGTTGTCTATTAGGTACCACTGTTAACAAAAATAATGAAATATTATTTGAATTATCACAAATATAAAGATATTTCATTTATGCATTTCTAATTAAAAGCATGAACAGAAGTGCAGAAATACAAAATTCCAGCAACTGCAGTTCCCTACAGTGCAGCACTTCTTCTGTAAACTGTCATTTTCCAAATGCGACATGCGTGTAGTTTTACCCTGTGGTCTGCGCAGTGTCTTGATGAAGTGAGAATTATCGGTTGTGGGGCCATTCGCTGCCCTGACACCTTGGAAAAGAGCCCCCCCAGCTTCCCGAAACTGCCGAATTCCCCTTTTCCCCTGCATCAGCGTGTGTCCCACACCGTTTCTCATCAATTCTTAGCTATTTGTGTTCTTGCTGCTCTTTGTTTTGCTCCCTTTATTCTCGCTCATCTTCCACGTGGAAGCAGAGTGGTCCTTCGTGCACAGGAACATGCTTAGGATGTGGGTGGGGGGGGGGCTGGGGGGGTGAGTCGCCTGCCTTTCTTCTCTAAGAGAGGATAGAGCCACGTGCCGCGCTGTTCCCAGGGTGCGCATAACTCTGTCTTGATGGAGCTTCTGATGTCTTTCACGCATTAATGTTCCCGAATTTTGCTCACAAGGCCCCTTCAAGAGCAACAAGGAGCGTGTCACGCTCTGGGTTAGGGTGGGAGCCCTTCCATCAGGAAGCTGCGGTCACCGGGACAACGGCACGTTTAAGCCAGGGCGTCTGAAAAGGACACATCTGCCTTCCAAAACGATGCCTTTCACACTACAGAGAAGCTGTCTGTGAGGGTTCTGGCGTTGGCGAAGGTCGAAAAGATTATATTGGTAAAGCGTGTGCGACTCCAATGTGACGAATTTGCCCTTCTTTACACCCTGCATCTACGATATATCACCTCAGACTGGTTTGTGTGTTATGTTGCAACAGCCAAATTTAGTTGATGACTGTATGACCACCCCTCCCGCACACTAGGGGGTGCTCTCTCAAAACATAGAATCAAGTTGCATGGATCAGTTGTGATTCTGAAGCTTTGTTTTCAGTAACGGATTTAAAACTGATACCAGCTGCTCCAAAATACCATTTCCGCTGCTAGCTATCGGCCTCCCCACGTCTTTTTTATTTAGTGTGCGCCACACACTAGTGATATCCGATGGAAACCAGGGGAAAACCAGGGAGCTGACCTCGCTGTGCACAGCACGGTGCGTAATGAAGAGCCAGCCCCTTCCAATTAGGAAGAGCATCTGTTTTTGTGCTCGCACACAGATAAGACCACAGCATTATCTCGTGTCTGCCCTGCAGACTGCGTTCCATATGATCCAATCCATGCACTATAGATCTTGGGTTTATGTATTCACCCGGCCCGAAGCTTGCACAGTTTAATATCATCAAACTTTTAATATTTGAATCTCCTGATGTTTACGCACCATTCCTTTCGAGAGGAACCAAACAGGCGTTGTACAAACACAGGGTTCACAAACTGCTCATCCGGCAAATTGCTAAATCAGGGCAGACTAGCAGGATATGATTCAAATTTTAATTTGAAGACATACGCTGCCTGCCTATAGGTCATCCTCTGTCCTGTCTTGACAGTACAAGGGAAACATTTTGAAAGCCATCGTGACCTTGAGCCACACACTTATGCAGATGTGTTACTAAAGCCAGACCCGAAGGTGTATTATGAGTTACTTGACTGACCCTCAATATCAAGAATAAATATTAATGTCAGAATGGAGATCACTCACAATTGCCTTTCATTCAGATTTCCCTGTTTCTTTAAATTATTTCCAACAATCTTATGTTCTTAATGTTCTAACTGGCCTCTAACAAATACATTGGCAGTACAGAAAAAAACAGTGAATAAACTACAAAAGTATAGAAAATATTTTAAGGCAGGTTTCTCATATTTAATTTGTGATCATTATCAGAAGTGATTATATAGCATAACATTTATTAATTTGTATAACATAGGAGCATAGCAAATAAGGTTTGGTCTTGTTCCATATTATAACAGAAGGTGCCATTTTGTGATTCAAATTTTGGTTTTGAGACAGTTATAGCTAGGCATTGCTGTGAAATTGAGAATGTTTTTTCTACTGCTGCCAAGTTGAGATGGTTTTATTGGCCTGCACTGATCTTTACAACCTTCGTAGCATTACAGAAATGGCCCTGCCAAAATGCGGGTTGACCAATAAAACAGACTGTTTATTTCACGGATGACTTGGGATTGGCTGAAGCCAAGATGAATGCACTCTGTGCTGGGAATAGGACCAATGGGAAACACCTAGCAGCCTGGTGATGACCAGAATAGCTAGCCCAAAATGGACAAGTATGAAATGATTATTTCAAGAACAGCTTGGTACTCAAAATCAGCCCATCTGTAATTAAAAAAAAACACAACATAAAACCAGTTATACTGGCATAGGGCAGGAAGATTCAAGTGGCATATAGATGAGAGGATACACTGAGAGAATCAATGAACATTCTTGTTGCATTTTTCCTATTTTGGCTTGTAATCTTTGTTTTTCCAGAACTCCTGTTTTTTTCTGGTTTTAACAGCCCAGCAAAAAGGTTAATTTAGAGGCAAGCATTGTGTTCCAGGCCGGGCAGTTAGCAGCAGTAGGAATAACGCAGGACGAGTAAACGCCCTATTGAATTTATCTCACATGCACTTAGGGGTTGGACAAAAATCATTTTACATGTTTCATTGAACCTCCTTGCACTGTTAATCTGATTCAAGTAGCTTGCGAAAATCGAAATGGTCTGTTACCATGTCTTCTAAAAGGAACTTAGCAAAATGAAATAATGCTTTGAGATTATATTTAAGGCTATTGATAGGCAACTTCAGTATGACTGCTGCAAATAGGCCAAAGTATAAATGTACAGTAAGTAAAGTGCTATGCACATGACCAAAAGGTGGTGATCCATGGAGTCAGTTTATAATAAGTATAGCAGAGGTGCACAGACTGGGAGCTGACCAAAATGTACGGAATGGTGTTTGTTGGTTGGTTGTGCTTCTCGACTCTGAAAGGCCTTCACACTCACGAGAGGCAGCATGAGAGATGCGTGAGACATCTGAATCTTCCTAGCAGAGAATCTGAGTTGTTCTAGTCCAGATTATTGGGTATTTCTCTGCACCAGAACTTATGCTACTTTCCATCTACGTTGGAGGTTGGAAGTCGGAGCTGGGGATGACGTCACATCCAAGAAAACCGGGTTCTGGTACAAGTCAGAAAGCCATTTAGCAATAGCAGTTCTAGCCAGGTTCTCTGTTAACTACTGTTAGCAATAATAGTTGATAACAGTTGATACAAACACAGCAGCAACATGCCCACTGATAGCGGTTCAATTCGGAATTCGGAAAGTATGACTTCCGAGGTCGAGCGGAACACACCATTTTATCAACCGTGTGGTCAGGAGATCTGTGAACATCGGATTGAGCAAAAGAATTGTGCTGTGATGAATACAAGAATTCAACGAAAACCATCACACGGCAACCTTGGGAGAAGCGCAGGCTTTCAGGTTTTCGCTGATGCTGCCGTATATGGAACTAGATTGGATGCAGCGCGTCTCAAACTCGGTTCATTCATCCCACATGGATACTTGGTCTCAGCCCTGCAGCAGTTTTGCCAAATCTTGAGGATGTTGCTAGCTTTTGATTACAGGAGTTTGGCATGTACACAGCAGGACTTTTTTTTATCAGGCAGTTAAGCTGTATTATCAGGTGTGTTTCCAATGGCAACACGTTTGCCTGATTGCGCGATGAATTCCTCGCGGTTCCCAGGCTCGTGCCTGACAGTCACTGTCATGGGAGGTATAGCGAACGGGGCAGGTGGTTTGTAAGTTCGGTGCAAGGCTGAGGTTCGCTTAAGTCAGAGCTGCAGGGAAGGGAAGGTCATCGTGTCATTACAAGCGATTTTCCTGGCTATATTTTCTGTGTAAATAGATAACACAGCTGCTACTGCTGATGCATGGAATATGTTAGCCACAACAATAATATAAAATTTAACTGTTTGCTCCCTCACTCTCCAAATGTATTGGTAAAGGTTTCTGGTCCTAAAACACACCCGATAATACATGCAGGGGCATACCAAGAAAATACAGGGGACCTGACAACCGTTATCTTGGGCCCCCCAGCCCAATTTTGCATTTCATTTTGTGTAAGGTGCCAATCAAGTGTTGGCCCCCTTGATTCTGCTAGGGTATCCATGATCCTCTGATGCCCCTGGATCCATGTGAGTTTCTAATTTTTAATCACTAATAAGCAGCAGATGGGCCCTAGGTATAAGGGGGCCAAGCAACTGCTTAGTGCCCAGTGGCCACCAGGGGGCCCACCATCAGATCTGCTTGTCAGAATGGGAAGATAATAAATAACAACTAGGTTAATCGATTTTTATTTAAGGCCCCGAAGACAGGCCTAGTAATGAGGGGAGGAGTAGGGGTGGGGGGATATGGCCGAGTGGATTATGCTGCCATGGAAGAAGGACATTGATTCAAATCCCAGATTCAGCAGAGTGATTTCACCATTGGGTCTTTGGAGTGAGGATCTTCCCAGTTGCTCCAGAGACTGGCTGACCCTGCTCTGTCAAATGTACATTGCTTTGGATGAACGCATCTACTAAATAACTGAATGTACATGTAATGAGACTTTTGTGCTGTACGTGCATCTCAATCAGCTCAGCGGCCATGTTCGTTCCTTAATATCATGTCATTGTGGAGATCTCTGCCCGGTCTGGTGAGGGTCATGCAGACAGGATAGAGGAAGCGTGTACCCTTAATCTCAGCGGGTTACCGCCAAAGCTTGGAGCCCAGACAACTTTCAAGTTGAGGCAACAATAAATAATGCATTGAGAATGAGAGCGGATGCCAGAAAGGGAGTCGTGGATTAAGTGATTATTTGGGGTGACGGTGAGGTGAGGTAGCGGCCAGGGAAATTGTGCTTAAAATCATACTGAAGTTTGCTGTGCTCATGCATGTCAGACCGATACCACTGCATAAACACACAATAACAAAGGATTTAGTAATAAGAGCAAGCTGTAGCTAAAGAAAAAATAATATTCAATATTTTGTACTTTCAAAGGAAATAAGCCTTTTGTTCATCCTTAAAAGCTTGAAAATTTCTTCATTCATTTAAGACCTAAAATAATATTTACATTCACTTTGTTCATGGGCCTCATAATGAAACTGAATTTCTGCTTTTATCACTACCAAAGTATAAATTTAGGCATCACTTATTGAAAACAGTCAGTTAGGTAATGATTATTCAATACAAGAAGGGATGATTTAAGCTGAGATATGCACAAGTTAAAAGTAAACAGTAAAATAATATGTCTTTAAAAGAACTTATAAGACATCCCTTATTTAAATAATGCAATTCTTGTAAAAAAAATATGCAGTTCAATATCTTCCTGTTTATTGTAATCACTTATAATAGTCACTCTGCATCAGAGTAAAAAGGTTAGAAAGGCAGCACAAGTTTATTTATATAGTACAATTCTGACACAAGGCAATTTAAAGTGCTTTACAAAAGCACAAGGATGCATTAAAATAAGACATTAAAATCACACTTAAAAAAAAACAGCCTAAAAGCCAAGCAAACCAATGAATGGTTAAATAAATGCTTACTTAATAGCGTAGCGTGCTTCTTGCGCAGACCGCCATGCATGCGCAATGTGTGAGGGTCGTTGGCAGCCTGGTCACCTAAGAGTTGAGCGGCATTGTGCATTCTGTGCCTCCAATGCTTTGGGCTGCTGTACTGTAGTACACAAACCATCTGCCTCACTGTTACTGCTGCCTATGGCCCCTGTTCATATGTTTCTGTGTCATCGAGTAGCTAAAAATAAGGAAATCCTTGTGAGAGCGTGTGTCGGGATATACGCACTGATACGTGACTTTTATGCACTGATACGTCACTTTGTTATTTTAGTGGCTCACTGATTCAAACGGCATGCATTTAATCCTGAGAATAGTGGTGATTGATCGCGTTGCGCGGCTACAGCCGGCCTCGGCTACGCTGACCGCCATCCCGCCATAATTGGCGGCTTTCGCATTTGCCGCGCGGACGCTGCCAGGGCCGCATATGCGTGTTGGTTTGTTTTCTTCCCTCTGTCACGTCCGCGCATGTGACTCACCGCCTATCCTGCCGTTTGTGCGGCGCCACGGAAACGGGGCGTGAAATGGGACGTCGGGAAAGCAACGGAATAGACCCCCTAAAAACACAATAAAGCTCATAGATGCGGGTTATAACTCCACCCTGAGGGAGGAAGACTTGAAATAGTAACTCACAAAGCATCCAGATGTATGACCCAAAACTGGCGCCAATCACCTACCAGCATCTGCTAAAAGCATCTGGGCTAGCAAATAAATTCATAATTATCACCAAGTAAACTGCTTCCATGTATCCTCTTCACTTATAGATGGGGGATGTAGTTATTCTGGACAACATCTGTCTCGAACATTTGACTGATGCTGTTTATCCAGGACGCAAAACCCTACTGGATGTCAACTGACTCAACAGCATAAGGAGGATTGATGGTAATGCTGTTACTTTTCGTATTTTCCACCCTTGTTTTCCATGGGAATTCAGAATGGGCCATAAAACCGGTAAAGTCGTAGACGGAAGTGCGCAGAAGAGGATTTGACCATTAAAGGAACTCAAATTATCAAATGCTTGCGGACTCTGGGTAAAATTTTAAAAAATGCAATAAGCTATGTATACACTAATAGCCAAGATTATGGAAACACTTCCAATTTTTAAGGATTGCAGAACTTTATTCCACTGTTGCCACTGTTAATTATTTCATTGGCCAATGTATGATATTTGTAACATTCTTTGATTGCTTATAAACATTACCGCCAGTGTCGTGTAGTAATTTTTAAAGCGTAATGCCAAAAATGCAAGGTATTCCCACAATTTTGGCCACTAGTGTATACATAGCATTGCAATGGGATCTGGCCAGAAAGGTGCATCTCGGTGCAAGGAAAAACAGAGCAATGGCGGCTACACTTGGGCCTCGTTTAAATCCACTCGTCAGAAATCTCGACCCCCGGGGCAGCCGGAGGGTTGACAAAATGGTGGGTTTGCCCACTTAATTACTTGATTACAGTTTGGGAGGAAAAGGTTTTGGGAAGTGGGGGAATGTGGCCTGTCGGCGCAGATGTGTCATGAATGTCTGATGACTGGAAAGCAGGCAAATTATGGGAGTTTCGCGTCTACCTACAATTTGCCTGAAAAATCCTCTCGGCTAGGAACTCTTGGGGCATCCATGGGACACGGGGGTTAGCGCGATGTATAAGGAGACCTTTTGCAACCCTGACAGGAGGACTGACACGTCAACTTTGCGAAGGCTCCTGTGGGGGAGTGAAGAGCACTGCGGGACTCCGGCTTCCGTGAGACATAAATCCTGGTTGGGCACAAAGCGGCGTCTACAGCAGCAGGAGAGGAGGACGTGGCTATGCTCAATAAAGCCATGTGTATGTGTGCTGGAGGAAAACAAAGAGCTCATCTGAGTCAGCCTATCAGACTCATTATCCCCCCCACCCGTTTAAAAGGCCTAAACCTTTTTAACAAGGCGATACATCTTCAGCACACACCAAAAACAAGAGAGCACCTTCACCAGTTTCCTGCGGTTAGGTCTCGCCGTTTATTAGGCTGTTGAGAGCACAGATGTGCTCTTTGATAATCTGACTGCAGAATCTTCCAGAAGGACACAGTCGGAGCGATACTGGCATTTGCCTGTTGTTTGTCTTCATATATTCCCTGCTGATGCATTTTCAGTCTGTCCGTCAGCATTTTCCCCGGACCGTCTTTTTTGTTTGTTTGTTTTTATTAGTTAAGCAGCATTATAAACATCACTTACGCTGGAGGAAACTTGCAAATTTTGGCAACCAAGCAGAGTGAGGCTACAATACGGGTCACCTGGGGACGGCAAAGCACAGGAGCCGCTGGAAAAGCGCGGATGGGATGCTGGCACAATGCCCGGTGCCAAAATCTGTTACGCCTGCATCTCTGTCCTGCCACAACGCATGCTTTCTGATTTATCTTACAGCAGCCATTAAAAATGTATATCTCAATAAAGAGCTTAGACTGTGGGTATCTCATAAACGAATCAGTACTCATCAGTGTGAGCTTTACTGCCAGCATAACTCACTCACATGGTTTCCAGAACACTCTACTACAACAAACACCCTTCTCCCTCGCTCCATTCTTACATGTGCTGTTATACGAGTTACCATGCATCTATCCATGGTGTGAGACTGATGCCATATCCCAAAATCCTCCACTGCTCGCCATCAGGGGTGTCACCCTGAGATGCAACCCCCCCTCCCCCCAGTACCACGCGTTTCCCAGACATTTGCATTTTTATAACCTCAAAATCTAGCTCTGCAGCCAAGACATCAAAATTCATTATCTTTGCCATACTAAAAATATAATCCGCACCTTCATTGTCATCTGATATTCCGCCCCCACCAGTGTTAGTAATACAAGGCAGATTAAATGCACAGCACCAGACACAGTACTTGTGTATGTTTAAGTCAGATAATTAAAAAAGATGTAAATGATTTCCATTCGCTGCAGTGTTTTGATTGTGTGGACCTTCGCTCCTGCTGGACAAAGCGGGCACACGCTCCGTGCGATTGGCGGCAGCCTTGATTAGCATGCCGTGACATCTGCCCAGTCATCAGGATGTGGGGAAAGAGCCGGCAGGAGCCGGAAAAGCCCAGCTAACAAAGCGCTTACAGTTCTCATCGCCCTTGAACTCATCCCAGGCTGAACAGCGGTCCCGGGGCTGGGCGAATGAGCGGCGGAAATGAGAAGTGGCTCGGAGAGCCAGGCAACCCCCCCCCCTGGAGCACCGGCACCCCACCCCATCCCAACACCACCACCCTCACATTATAATGAAGGCTAGTGAGGGCAGGAGCCAATCTTGCAAGAGGATGTGGCCGCCTCATTCATCGTGGCATGGATTCGCCGTAACAGGTGCACAGTCTCTCCCTCTCGCAGTCTGGAGGACTAGACGAGGCTCTAATGAGCTTCTGCCGCAGAGCTGAGGTTCTGGGCCGGAACACCGCTGTCTGCCGCGGAACCCGCATTTATTCTGAACGACAAAATCTGAGCTCCGGAACGGATTCCGGGGCTACAGTGTGGTAGGTTCTGAACTGTCACGTTCCAGATCGATTCATTACAAAGGCCTTTTACTTCTGCGCTGTTCTCGCTCCCGAATTTATGTTATAAACTGCCAATTCTAAAACAGATGGGAAGATAACTGAGATATCAATTCTGTGGGAATAATATCAACAGACCAGGTCTGCAGAAAAACAACAAAACCAGAAACCCACGTAAGCACTCAGAGATCACTGACTACTCATTTGCATCCAATACCAAACCTGGGCTCAAATACAATCCTAAAGTAACTGCAAACATTTACTCTTCCATTAAATCTATCATTCATATCATTTTAATTACAATGTGAATTAAAACACATTTGACATTGCGACCTGATTTGACGGGTCATTTGTACAGCTTCAGCTGTGTTGGTTTGCTAAATGCAACGGGTATAGTGCATGGACGAGAAAAACACAAACCATTAAACAGTGTATGTGTTCAGATAGTCTCCATTAGATTAATTAAGTCTTGGGTTTGGTTCATTATTCCATTTATGGGTCAGGGTTCAGTTTGCACCTTGGTTTTTCGCTCCATTAAAGAAACAAAATAACAGTCTGTAAGTTCCACCTTGCTCAGAATTAGCCAGTGATTTTCAACACTGGTGCTGTGTACACACACCAAGCACTCCTACAGGCTCACCCAGTTAACACTGGCTGCCAAATTGCTTTAAGAAGTGTCTGCGAGGTGCATGGGAACATGGGTTCTGCTTATTAAAAAATCGTTTGTCTTCTGTATGTTTCTTGACGCAGGCAGCATGATGTCGCAGTGGGTCGCCTCGCTGCCTCACGCCGCCAGGGCTGGGGGATTGGATTCTGCTCAGCAGGCGTGTAGTTCGCATGTTCTTCCCGTGGTTTTGTGGGTTTGAGGGATCAGGCACTCGAGTCTCCTCCCAACTGTATGAAGAATTTATGTACCGGAACAGGGGTGTTGCTAGAGATTGTGGGCCCCTACTCCAGACCAATCAAATTCAGTTCCAAATATTTTAAGGCCCCTGTAACTCAGGGGCCCCTGGAATCATCGTAACCCCCCCCCCCCTTGCAGCACCTCTGCCTCTAAATTGCCTCTAGCTTCTGAAATGCTGCATTTACCTCCTTTTAAATGCTTTTCTGGGGGGGGGGGGGGGGGGGCGGGGGGGCGGGGGGGGGGGGGGGGGGGGGGGGGCGGGGGGGGTGGGGTGGGGGGGTGGGCAGGGGGCGGGCAAGC
>JABFEA020000044.1:8900960-8926249 GCA_019775915.2 Cyphomyrus plagiostoma
TTTCACAGCTGCAAAACCAAAACTTCCAGCCAATCGGAACATCCGCTGATGGTAAACATTTTGTGCTGCGGCTGCCTCTCTACCCCCCCCCCCCCCCGCACCCGGCCACCAGTGAGCACCCACAATAAATCATGTTTGGGATCTCGGTCTGGACGCCATCCATTTGCAGATGAATGAACTCTTTGTGGACGCTGCTGAAAACACACAGTGTACCAGGACATAAACAGGGCCAGGAACTCGGAGGAGCTGTTTGCGGGGAGCCAAACTGAACACACACTGGCTGCATGAGAGAGCTTTTGGGCTCAATCTGGGCATGCTCATAAAAACACCTGTGCTTGGCCTATTGTGACCAAGCTAAAACTGAACACCTAGCGTGATTAACAGCAATCAGTTTTGGTAGCAATGGAAAACAGTGACAAATAACTGGCTCGATTAGGCCATTTACAGTCAGAGGCCCAAGACTTAAGCAAACCTCTGCAGTGTTCAATACACGTGAAAGAACTATGTTCAAAATAGCTTTTACCAGCATCAGAGAAATAGCTTGTCTCCTGAAATTTTCATGTGGTACAGTATGTAAAGTTTACTGAGGAGGCTGTAATGAACAATAAGATCTAGGCAGCAACAGTTCTGAGGGTGAGAACTACATGTTTGAGAGAGGTCTGGGCAGAATGGAAGTAGAAAAGTGCCATGGACCAAAGTGCATAAGGGAAGGTTTCAGATATGTTCTGAATTCATGCCTCCATCTGATCAGGTGCTTCTCTAAGCAAAAAACGCTCCTGCACAGTATTAGTTGCGACCCTTTTTGACCCGTTACAAAAAAGGTTTAAGTTTGCAGACAGAGAAAAGAAAACAAAAAAGAAAAGCAATACTGGAACATTTCATATCCATTTTGAGAACTGCTCATGTAAGGTTAGAGACACTGTCTGCTGCGCTCAGAAGCAAAGGGAGAATAACTGCATCCAGCTCAGAACCAGTACAGCCAGGTGGCTCACAGTGATCAGCTCAAGGCATTATCCCCCCTGGCAAGAATAACTTTATAGTAAATAAAAGTCGTTGCTAGACATGAGCTATTTTTTTGATAGGGGTGGTTGTGGGACTATCGATGGAGGAGTAGTCCAGGTATACAGCATCCTACAGATGCTGGTGTAGGGCTGGTAAGGGGGGGGGGACGTTATATATTATAGCTAGTGCTCCTCATTTTCTTTGGTGGTCCTACATGCCCCTGTTGTTTCTTATCCACCCAACCGTGTTTGAGAATAATATCGTCCAAAAACCGGCTGACCAATCAGAGTGAGCGTCTCTGCAGGGCTGCAGTGGGGGCCGGGCCATTGTGACACACAATGTTCAGTGTCCGGGCCGAGCCATGCAAACAACACGTCTTTAGATTGTAGGTTATATCCTCTAACGATCAGTCTATCTTAAAATGAAAAACGAGGAACCAATGCGAGTCCGAAGCTCTTTGTGGATAGTGGATGCTTTGGGAATAGACATTTGAGTCGACCCAAAAAGACTGATGTGAAGAGATTCTTTATTTAACACCCCAAGATTTTCCAACATTGTGTAACACCCCATGAAGCCCATTAGGGGCTGGTTCTGGGTTGGAACTGGCTGCCCCAAGGAGCCCCTGGCTAATGGCAAAGGTTCGAGAGCACAAAGGTTACCTGAAGGGTCCTTCCTGAAGAGCGTATTCATCACAGTGGCGTGCAGTTTCACCCTGTCCCACTGCGTCGCCATCATCCCCGCCGACACGAAGTGCTCCACCAGCCGGTCAGCCATCGCCTGCAACCTGCGGCCGTTGTGGGGTCAAAGGTCAGACGTGATGTCACTCTAGCAGCTAAAGAACGTCACGGCTGACTGGGGATGCGGCTCACTGGTCAGACCCATCCTTGGGTTGAACTTTAGCGTAAAGGACATCCACCATGGCGGGGTCGTCGTTCATGTATTCGATCCCCTCCACCATGAGAGAAATCGGCTTCCCTCCTGCGATGTCCCTGAAGGAAAACGTCCAGACGAACAATCAAGGTGACCTCATCCAGCACCTGCTCGACTCAAAAGCCCCAAATTATATGCAGCTTTGTCATTTTATCCATGGTACTGGCATAAAAAAACCTGCATGGGATGAAAAGGCAACAATGCAGTGCAGCCACAGTGAACAGCAGGGGGCGACTGCCTGGCGCTTGCATACGGTCTCCCACCTGATGAAGTCCTGGCACTGCAAGAGCAGCTGGCGAGCTCTGGCCACCTCGGTGTCACTGAGCAGAGTGAGGGTCCCCACGGTCAGGTGGAGCTTGGCGGGGTTCTGGAAGATGCTGTGGTCCACGCCACGGTCCTTCAGAAACACGGTTAAGCTGCTCTGAACACACTACTGCCGACGGCCGGGCCACAGACAGCGAGGATAATGTAACCAAATAACATGGAAAAAGGACAACAGGAAGGAATATGTTTCTAGGAAATAATGTTTCCCAATCTGGTCCTCGGGGGAACATTCCAGCTCCTCAAAGCAAGAAACGTGGACTGTCTGGCAGGGAGCAAATACATGGACTGTGTGCAGGTCCACAAGGACCGGACTGGGACTGTTCTATATGACTTGTTCAACATAGAAAATTTAGTATTTATAATACTAGTATTTAGTATTTATGAACCCTCCATGGTCCTTGTTTCAAACAAACAAAATCTGGCCTTTCCTTGCAGAATCTTTAGCCAATTATGTTATTACTCTGATTTAGTTAGCTTTCAGGTTGTGGTTTCTGAGAATTAAACTCAATTCACTACCGTCTCTATAAATCTCATTACAAATGGATGCTCCTCACATGGATACACATTTTAACATGATATCCTGCAAGGGTTGTTTGGTGTTTGGCAAAAGACTCAAATAGACAAAGGCACCTTTGTTTTCTAATTGTAGTCAGGTACCTCTCAAAAAAAAAAAAAAAAAAAGTGGGCAATTTAGCGACACCAACCGGCAGAGCAGCCTGAGAATGCTTGTGATACAGTAAGACCATGCAAACTACACACACACGCACAGTGCAGGGAGAGAACTACACAATCCTACCACCTGAATTACAATTACCATTACTACCATTACAATGCACCCACTGTGTATTAAAGAACAAAGACCTGTGAGCAAAACTGTTATTCTACTTCTGGTATGACTTCTTCCTATTTCACGGTTTCACTTATTATTTAATAGCATTATTTCCAAAAAAAAAAAAAAAATCCCCTCATGTCTCTACCTTGGAGCATCGCTCCAGAACATCATCCTTAAACTTCAGGAAGTGTTCCTGAATTAGCGCATGATTCAAAGCGAAGGACAGGAAGTGCGTGAACGGCTGCTTGGCCCTGAAGCTCTCCACCAGGAGCTCTATGCGCGTCACTGCCGACGTTACCGCCGACCTCTGCTGCCCTGTGATCACTGTGCCCAAAAAAAAAAAACACACAAGGACAGGAATTAACAACTACCCAATGAGGTGTTCTCATTACTTAGTTACAAAATCCCACCTCAGTCAGAGGGAGGTGCTGTACTCGACAAAGTCTGTCATATTTGTTTGCCAACGTTGTCCAAAGGTTCATCCTTCCTTCAGAAAATCATGCAAAATTCACCCAAGGAATGGCTTCAAAACAACAAATTAAATATCAAAATACTGCCCAAAAATAAGCAAGAGGAAGATAATGGCACCAGGCATTTTCCTGGTGGGCCAATGTAGCTGTTAGCCAGCAAAATTTGCAATAGGGGACCCCCCCTTCAGTTTTATCATAGATTATATATACGTGGGTGGGCCTGAGGGGCAAAAGTCCAGGGCTGATTTTTTAATCCCAGTTCAGCCCTGATAAGATTTCTCAGAATTTGCAAGAAAACATAGTATCTTGGATTCAATTTGGCAAAAAAGTCAGGATCAGCCTCTGGGTGTCACCCTGAATGAGAGGTCACAGCTTCACCTACCAATCTGCCCCTCCACCCCCTGCTTGGGAATGGCGATGCTGGTCTTGGTTTCCGTTTCAAGTCTCTTTCTTGTTTCTCCCTTCTTTCCAATAATATACCTGCAAAAGAGACAGCGACCCGTCAAGCCTGTGGCACGATTTCAGCTCTGGCTAAACACGCAAACTGGCCCAGTAGAGGCTCCTGATGTCCGCCTCCTCAGCGGCTGATTGCTTATAAGCCTCTTGCTGTAAATCGGACCGTGGCGCTCAGCCTGGAATCCTACCTTTTTTAATTTAACACTGCTTCAGTCGTCTGCAACCCATATTAATAATTGGTCGAATTGGCTTCAAGATATGCAGCTAGTCAAGGCCTGGTTGGGGGTCATTTTGTGAGTGCATATGCCTTGAATTAATTTTTTTTTTTTTTTAGTATTTTTACTTTGTTTCTTCGATTATTTTCACAATTTACTATTATCATTATTTTCCTGCTCAGCTGCTCTCTCTCCAGGGCAGGGTATGCAGGTGACTTCTTCCATTGATGTATTTTTGCTTTTCTCCTTTTTTCTAGAATGCTGTCTCAGGATACAGTGTAGGGGGATGTTTGTTATGTTATTTGTCAATTCATTTTCTAGTTGTTCTTCCACTGTCTTTCAATAAAAAAAATCTGATCACAAAAAAGCACACTGGTGTAACAAAAAACATAGATATTTTCAAGATCTAGATAAGGTTTGAAGGACAGATGGTAGTAGAGAAGGGCGATGAGCGGAACACTGACTTGTAAAGGACACTGGGCATGTCCATGGCACAGCGGAAGCCCTTCTCAGTTTCCTCCACAGGGACCATGTTGCAGGGTTCATCAGCACAATGTCCAGAGTCTATTGAAAAGATATGGAAGGGGACCAAAAGAGAGATCAGCAACCAGTACGGCAACACAGTTGCGCAGGCCTGATAACAAACCGTAAATTGACAACCTGACAGTGACTTTTGAGAAATAATGTGCCACTTTCCAATAAAGAAATCCTGCACTGGGAATGAGTATCGACAACTTTTTTTGTAACACTTCAGGTTGAGAAACAGTTACGACAATCAGTTTCTATTCGGTTTCCTTCATGCAATTCTTAACCATCATAAGGTAAATCAATACAATGATCTGCAGGGCCACTGTCGAAACAGCTTGTTCATTTTAAAGTGTCGGTGAAAGTACAATTATCATAGATGGGTTAAGTACTACCTGTTGTTGTGTAAGAAAATTCATCATCATCTTCCTCTTGATAAACGTGTTCTTTGATTAGATTTTTCCTGTAAATTCTTCCATTGATATTTATTAGTGTTGGTCGTAAAACATCCATTTTCACTTGGAAATTTCACTGTAAAAGAAGTTTAACAAAATTAAAATCTGACATACGCTGTCTAATCCGATAGGTGGCGCTGTACATCCGGTTCTAAAGCATCCACCAACGGACATGCCCCTGAAGCGTACGTAAATCAGTGTCTCCCAAATCCCATCACCGTAGCCCCATAGTTTAATACGCGTTCAGTTCTTCCACTCTTAGCATTTGTTATTCTATACATTAAAATACGACTTAAAATTTTAAATCCTCCATAAGACATTTTTCATTTCCAACAGTTTCCTTCGCAGCCACTCAAATACTGATTAATCTATATAAATTAACAAATCTGGTCCGTAAGAGATTCATGAATGATGAAAAGGAATTGTATCACCTCAAATACGTGTATTTAAATTTGTTCCAAATACTGCCGTAAGCCGTTTAAATTAGTATTTCAATCAATCACAAAGTCCTCAGTCTTCCTAGAACTGGGTGGACTGGGGGGCTATGATGAGCACATCTGGAAAACGCTGACTTGGACTCAAGGTGTCTGTTTAATCTTTATCATTGGTTCAAGGACTATTTCAATTAGTTAACTAGATAAAGTGAATGTGACGTCCTTGAAACAGCTTTACGATGATAGTACCTAGAAATGATCAGTTCATCAATAATGGTTGAATAAAAAATTAGACGGCTCACCACAGCGGAAGATGGTAGCACCAGCTCAAAACGAACGTATGAAAGTACTTATTTCTACACCGTTCTTTTACAGGCGATAACTAAACACATAAAAGGAACGAGAAAGATGTGGCGTGATATCTACTGTGAAAAAGTTTCAGCTGGTATCTTACATCCCATGTTCATCTCATGTCACTAATATTCGCATTTTTCACGCAGCGTTCTTACACAGCATCTGTGACAAGTCGATCGACGTGGATTTACTCAGAAATACAAATGAATTACATCTTCAGCAGACGAAACTTTCAGCTACTTAGGCTTTAACACCATTTACGGCAATCTGACGCAAATATTTTCACTGCATGAGCCGTAAAGTGATTTACCTTTACTGCAGCGTCGTTGTTTTTCCAAGATTGTTTTTGTCTTTCTACACGAAAACATATTGTTCGTATCTTTAAAAGGTAAACAGCTTCAACGCCATAAATGTTTGACTTAATTTATAAGTCTTATCCAGTACGAGTGTAGTAATTAATGTATTGCTTGCCAGTCTTTTCCATTTTACTACAAACTGTCGCAATATGGGTAATTTGAAGTCAAAAGTCGCGGGGTCGTTTTAATAAGCTAGTTAAACTTCGAGTTTATCTCTTGTGTGAAATTAAACAAATATTTGTTTAGTAAAGTATTTAGACCTGCTCATACTTCGTATTATACTTTAATTTATTTGGCAGCTCTATCCTGGAAAATATCCGATTAACATTTCAGTTAATTAAGTCGGTTGTACTAACTACAACATAATACAGACGCAATGGTTCCTGTCTTTAATCTCTTTTATGACTGGTAGGGGTAAAACCACTCCAGGCAAAAGTAAAAGCATCAATGGTCGAGTATTTATTGCGCGGATGGCGGCTCCGACTCGCTTTTAAGTATATGGGGCTTTTAACATGTGGCGACTTGAAAGGCTCCTTTGCCACTTTGTATAGGTTGGCGGGACGGCAATGGCAGCGTCCTCCTCCTCCTCTTCGGCCGGGGGTGTCAGCGGGAGCTCTGTCACTGGGTCTGGATTTAGTGCTTCGGAGCTCATCCCCCCTCGGAAAGTGCTCTACACGTACCCAAAAGGAGCCGGGGAGATGATGGAAGGTCTCATGAGCGTTATCTTTCATCCCCATACGCAGCAACTATCCGTGGGCCAAATCGGAATATAATATGATAATGATTGGTGTACACTTTTGGTTTGTTGTTGCAGGGAGCTTCATTCCTGCATCAAATCTAAAGCAATCTGCACCTTTTCCTCATTGTTACTCCAGTTTGGCACAGCCCCTGATTTCCCTGGACTTGCTTTCCTCTTCTTCCCTTTATTCTTTACTGCTTTTTGTTCTTAGTCCCTTATCCTTGCCAATCTCATTAAAACTGACATGATGGACAGACTCGGAGCTGTGCTGATGTGTGTTTGTCATTTTCAGATGGCTCTGATAGGTTTTTGTGCGAGTCGGTGTTCAGCTATCAAGTCGCGTCGACGCTCAAGCAGGTAAAGCACGGTAAGTGTGTGACTGTTTTCTTTATTCATGGCGGGTCAGTAGTGCTGCATGATTTTATTTTTCTTTTTTTTTTTGCAGAGCTTTTCTGTCACAGACTGAACGTGCCGTAAAATTTCATTCAGTGGTTAGAACTGAGAACGAAAGGCCGCCGTTTCCCAGATAAATATCCACTAAATATATCCGCGGTTTTAACGCTAGAATTTAAGCCAAGACTGTTAATATTTAAACAAACACATTTCATTTCTTTAATCTAACGTACATTATTTATCCCCCCTCTCCAAGATCAACAGGTGTCCCGAATGGAGAAACTGGCCAGTTTGGTCGAGGAGCTGGAAGCAGACGAGTGGCGATATAAACCTATCGAGCAGCTTTTAGGATTCACGCCTTCCTAATCATAAAGCCCACAGCGCTTTGGTTTGAGGAGGGTGGGGATTGTACGTGAAGTCTCCGGAATATAACCTTTTAAGTGATTAATGCAACCTCCTTTTATCTCATTATTATTTTCTCCCTGTCACATTGTATACTGGTTAGTGTCAATATATAGCTAAATAAACAGCAAACATTGTAACGCTATAGTCAGTGCACTCTGTATAGTATGCTAAGGGTGTGATTTATTTATTAGTAGTGTGGCTCTGTGTTCCAGCAGAAGTATTTTTGGCCTCCTTGACTTTTTCACAACAGCAGTACTGGCGTGTGTGTGTGTTGGGGGAAGGGGGGGGCTGGTTGGCTCCGGCTAGCTCCTGTCCTTCACGGCTGTTGGCTGTTGAGTAACTCCAGCTGCCGTTACTGATCGCTCGCGCGGCCGTGAAAGTGCTGAGACACCGCGGGTCATGTGACCGTCAAGCCTCTCCTCTGACGTCCCAACTCTTGGCTCCCTGCGGATGCGCGTCTGCTTCTTGGAATCTGGACGGGAAGTCTGTATACGCTCGTGCTTTATTCTGGCAGCAAAACCTTTTGAAGTTTGTTGGAGAGCCGAAAAAAGTTTTCAGGGTCATTTGGCCATGTTTTAAAGGCACAAGCACCTCTGAGAAAATATTTTTTACATAAATATACGTTTATTATATGATTATTATACATTTTTGTGGTTATTTTTGTCCTCCTTGTTTTCACGCAGTGCGTTTAATAGTGTATTAAAATGTATTTGTATCCTTCTACCATGTGTGTTATTCACATAAGTATCTCATTCATTGGTAAGTCTCCCAATAGAACAAAGCACTGATTAGAAAGGACCTAGGGGCGTTGGATACTTTGAGCAAGTGTAAAATCATCCTTTAAAAACACTCATGAATCAGTGATTGTGAAAGCCATTTCTGTAATGTTAGAGGAAAAGCGTAAGAAGGTAATGAATCATCTTAACATATAATTCGTCATTTAAATTGCTGATTTCCAGAAGAGCCGCTTTCATCCGGTTTTATGATTATCTGTCAATCTGTGGCGAAATAAAGGAAACAAACAATACAGCCGAATATTTGAAATCCCTTGACCTATAGAGCCTAGTCTTTGGAATTCACACCGATCTGATGAGTTGAAAAAAAGTGTGAAGCCGCGACTTTGAAACAATGGGAACTGCTTTTGTTTGTGCTTATGCAGCCTCCTGTTACCGCTGGGAACTCGGGACGCGATAAAAAGCCGGGCGTGACTGCAGGCTGCGGGGATCGCCAGCGATAGCTGCTTGTTTTTCTTGATGGCAGGGCGATCCCGCATCAATTTTAACAGCCAGACATGAGCTGCCCCTCCCCCAATGCTGTGTGCCGCCACAGCTGCTTTTCACTAACAGCCAAGGGACGTGAAACATAAATACCTGTTCGTGTGTGAATGACTGTCTTTTTTTCTTCTTACTTTTTGATTTATATTATATTTTTGTCAGAAGCTGTGATCTGAATACCCAGGATTAATTTGAGTAGTTGTGTAGTATTAAAAATGCCAAGTAAAATAAGATTTTCTGTTTTGTTCTATCCCAGTCTGCCAGTACAGTTACTGACAAACTTTGTCTTTTGTGAAGAGCTTTTTTTTTGGTCAAGTATCTCCACAAACGTGTCTCTGGTATGCAAATATTTTTGTGGCGGTGCTCTCCTACGTACTGGCATATTACAATGAAGTCAGAATAGGTATAAAGAATGAACAGTTGTACTGCTGTACAGAATGTACTGTTCTCTTAAAATTGTCTACCCTATTTTCCTAAAAAGGAAATGGCCAGCCTTCCAAGGCACGCCCCTGGGTCCTAATGCTAGCACATTACGCGCCTGTTTATAACGCTTTTTGTCGCGCCATTGGATCATGATGTCACTCAAAGTCAATTTTCGTTATCAGATAAGGAAGTGACCTTACAAACAGTGGAATAAAGACAATGTAGCACTGGGACTTAGCGTTCACTGTTTCGCAGAATCGGGCGAGCAATAAAAACACACAAACGTCACCTGTTAAGCTGTTGCTGTTGCAACAAGATGCATAGTAAGAGTGGATACAGTGTGGATGCTTTTCTGTGCAAAAGACAGTGGGGCCATAGCGGGTGAAGCCCTTGCCGATCGCTAGTGTTATTCATATCTTACACTACACAGGCAACAGTAGTGATGGTATCTCATTGCCTTATGTTAATTGACATATTAACCCCAGGTACATCTTCTGGAACGCTCAGGTGCCTGTTTTTAATACCCAGTTCAATGGGAACCCAAACATAATACTTTATTTGGGGGGAATATCATTTAAGGGTGGTAAGGTAACTTGGTGGATAGTGCTGTCGCTTTAGTGTTGCGGGTTCGAGTCCAACCTCTGTTGTGTGTGTTTTCATGTCCTATCTGTCTTGCACCAGTTTCCTTCAGGTACCTGGGTTTCCTCTCACAGTCCAAAGACGTGCAGCTAGGTACGTTGATGCCACATATCAGGCTGCTTAATACAAGACTAACAGCTAAAACAGAGTTCACGCTTCCCCCTCACAGAAATGCTTAGCCACTGTCTACAGAATACATTGAAGTCCTTATTATTATGCAGCTGTGACGATGCATATTTTTCAGTTCTGGAGCCATGAGCAGCACATTCTCGAGTGACACATGAACATAGAAAGTGCCATAATCAAAGTCAAGTCAAAGTAAACGTTGTTGTCATTCGTACCACACAGTTTGAGAGTGCATGGTAGAACGAAATTGCGTTTCTCCTGGCTCAATGTGTGAAACAAAAATACTACAGGCTACACACAATACTTTATTTACAATAATTTACAATGATCAATTTCTTTGTGTCTCTGGTCTCTAAACATACAAACAAAATTGAAAGCAAGCTGCTTCTGGCACCAGTGTCTTTTCTGTCTTATACTCAGTCTGCGCACTTTAACCATTTTTCTGGGGTAGAGGTGGGGTCTGGAGCCAGGTAGCACAAGGCAGGAGGACACACTGCGTGGGGTGACAATCCATGTAGAAGCATATCCTGACTAGGGCAGGGATGCCCAATCTTATCCGCAAAGGGCCGGTGTGTATGCAGGTTTTTGAGATAACCTGTAGGTCAGCTGTTCAAACCCAGGTGTGAGGACTCTTCAGCCAATCAGTCCTCTAATTAGTAATCTAATTAGCGAGTTGCAGTGAAAACCCACACACTCAGCAGCCCTTTGCGGATAACATTGGGCACCCCTGGACTAGGGTATGTCTCTAGAGGCACATAATCATGTCTTAAAACTACAGGAGGTAAGCCATGTGACACAGAGAGTATGTCCAATTCCACACACAGTAAAGATGTGGGATATCAGCCCCTAAGCCCAGAGATATGGGGATGTGGTTCTACCAACTGAGCCACACGAGTGCAACATGTACCCTTTGCCAATTATCGGCATTTCTGCACATACATCGGATCATTATCTATCTGCCAAGCAAACGTTTCCAGAGGGTTTATATGAAACGAAAGCACCCACCACACCCATTTTCAGGTTTTAACTGCTAATTTCCTCTGAATTCCTGGCATTATGGAAAAGGTAGTAGATAGTGGTTAAAATGATGGCCAAACACTCACCAAAACATTCAAGGAAAAGATGAAATAAGCACTGTTCTCAGGAACAGCATATTAAAATACCCAGATTGGGTGAGATTTCTGGAATGGCAGTTGGGGATTGTTCTGATGCCTGTTCATATGGAGTGTTGTTTATGTATCAGACCCTGGTCCCTCATTCAGCAATAGATCTACAGCAATCTGGAAAGTGGACAGTCTTACCATGTACAGTGGATATAAAATGTGTATTTTGTGTATGCACCCCTGTGAAAATACCAGGTTTTTGTGATGCAAAAAAAAAAATCAGTCCACAATAAATAATTTCAAAACTTTTCCCACCTTCCCATGTGATCTATAGCCTGTACAATTCAATTGCAACACAAGCATATATCTGGTGCTTCCACAAAGTATTAGTGTTATGGGTGTGCAAACTTATGCAACCATCTTATTGTACGTTTTTAAAATACTGCCCCCCAACTGGTATTTTAACAGGGGTGTGTACACTTTTTATATCCACTGTACAATCTTTGTGCTGTGCTTTCTTATCAGCTTCTGATCTTTGATGCTCATGTACTTCACTTTTTTCATGAGCTGCCATCACCTTTAAGAGTTTTTTAGGGCACGCTTATTCAACAATACATTCTTAGCGGGAAAAGGACTACCGGCCGCAATGTGAAGTGGCCACAGTCTTATAGATGATGTGTGGCTCATTCTCAACTCTGTTTACGCCTTTTTGGCTGCTTTTCATTTCATTCATTACATGAAATATGTGGAAGAGGCGCCAGACAACAGCGTGGAACTAGAAATGTAAAAAGTCTTTTATTTTATGATATGTAAGGACAGGGAGCACAGGCTGCGAATAGCTACAGAGTAGGAGACTGTGGAAAAGTTCCCCAATGCATATTCTTCATGCCAGACACACGTGCCCGCGCAGCCATGCATGTTGCATGACCCATGCATCTGTACCCGAACTGCACCGTATTTCGTTCAGTTAATTTTAGTTAACAAATGTGCTCTCTATCTGTTGACGTCTGCTTTAATGTCCGTGCATAGAGGCTTGGCATTGAAAGTGGACACGGAGTTACTCATTTTGCGCGTACACACAGCGTGTTTTGTTTTTCTTGCGGTTGACCGTCCAGCGTCACAGTACAAGCTGTACTTCAGCGTGTGAACGCGCCTCACGTGTCACAATGCAGCGCGGCTGTGCTACTTGGCGGGCCGCCAAAGGGCTTCTCTTCGGCTATATGAATTATAAGGGCTCCAGCAGAGAGTAAGTTCTCTAAGGCCTAACGAAAGTTTGGGAATAGCTTGCGATGCATTTTTCTGCAAAAGTAAAAACCAAAGTTCATGATCACTTTTTAAACCCTTATACGAAAATAGTGCCTAAATCACCAAGAAACTTATTTTTCGCATTCTGTGCATTCAAGCAAAAAGTGAAAGACAGGCTGTTTTTTTAAAAAAATAAGATATTTTATTTTACCACATAGAGTTTTACAGTTTCTTGCAAGTTATGTTGCTTGCAAATATTGTACTTGGGCAAATAAAACAAAAAAATCATTTGCATACGTTTTCTTTTCAAGAATGAGTTTAGTGGTAACTAACATTTCTTATAGTGAATCATGAAATGCACACTTTTAATTTATCGACATTTGATATGAAATGCACTACTACTGGCGTAAGGGAAAACCTTGCAATTATATTTACACCAAAAACAAGAAGTCAATACTTGTTAAAGTGAGGACAAATCAGGAGATGCCTGTGTAAAATCCTGTCCGGACTACTCGACGCGGAACAAATACCTTAAGTAAAGAAGTTCGCCCTTCTTACAGAAACATTTAACGTACGTCTACAGAATTTACAGTAGTCATTATCACTCATCTGCTAGGACATTTTTTACCGCTTCTGAAAACTATTTTACAACATACCTCTATATAGAAAATACCCCAGTGACATATAGTGATGTTTTTAAAATGCATACTGAAATTTTGGGGGAATGTACTACTACTGCCTGATTGTAGGAATCAAAGTATGTCACACACACCCATATTCCCGTTAGATTTTACAAAATGTCCAAATTAGGGATTGTAAAACATTGCTTCCATAGAACTGCACGCTCCAAACTCGCACAACCCCTTTGTTACCTACGGTGAGAATGAGGCAGGTTATATCCGCAGTGAGCAACAAAAGAATAGACGGTGCAACATTACATCATACTTTCTGCTCTGCCCATCAGTGAAAGGTTCGCGTTAAAGGTGACCCGAAATATAACTGACAAAATAACAAAACCGATGCATGGAATGTTCTTTTAACACTTAGTTGCATAACCTCACAGCTACGTTTACAATTTTTGTTTTTCTGGATTAAATATAACGCGGTTGAATGGAGAGAGGTAGGCGGTAGGACCCAGCATCAGCGGCTCGTTTCCTTTGTCTCGCCAGGCGGGGGCCCTGAATGCGGACGTGCGGCTGTACGGCTCACTTCTGGATCGCTAGGGGCAGCGCTGCCAGTTGTTTATCGCATGAAGTAATCCGAGCCCAAGTCAGCATATTGAAAAAATTCAAACTGTCACAATGAAGCCAATAATTGGTATGACTGTAAAAATGAAATGCACACAGAACATAGATTTTTATTCTTTAAATTTGTGTTGTGGGAGAGAAATTCTAAAACATACCCTTCACAGACTGATTCAATGATGATTGACTTGAAACACTGTTCATTCATTTAAACATGCTCACTTCTTTAAATAATAGGTGCGTTATAAATATTCTAAGTTATGTGCAATGACAATAGTTGAAATACACTTTCTGGAAAAGTCTTAATTTTGCGTAGTTATCTTTGTTTCTTTGTCTGCCTCTTAACAGTTAGCAAGTTGTCCACTTTTCAGAGGCTTTTTGCTCGGACATGTTCAGGCAGTCTACGTGTGTTTTTGGGCGTCCCTAGTACTGGGCTCACAGGAACTGCAAACAAAAGTTGGGGGGTCATTTTTAACACCCCCCAACCCCCATTCTTCTGGCTTCAGAAATGTTACCAGGCAGGATTGAAACGTTGTGAACGTGCCGTAAAAGCTGATTGGCTGAAAACCGTGTTGGGGGCGGTTGCTGCAACCCTCCTGGCCAGGACTATATAAGTAGCCTTTGCGTTAGCCAGAGCGTTGCAGTGCCGGACTAGGTGGAGGAGGGGAGATAGGTGTTAGCTATACATTGCACTTTTTAGACCTAGGGGAATAACTTCATTGTCGGTTATTAATCACTGAAACTAAATTTGATGATACTCCTTCCCTACCTTAACATCCCTGTAAGTATCCTTGCACGGGCGTTTTCTTTGCCAATTTGATTAGCTCTAAGTTACGCTATAGGATGACGTTATGCAGTCTCTTGTTAACGGGATCGCTTTGTTCGTTGTGAGACTTTGTTGCATGAGTTTGTCTTTGAGCACTTATTTAAACGTTGTGTTTTTTTCTCTCTTTTCTGCTTACAGCATATCGCAGCCAGACGGTAACCTGCGGATTTTTATTTTTCATTGTGCGACCAAAAGACCATTAACACCATGCCGGCGCATTGTGCGAACTTAAAAAGCTCCGATAGCAGTTTTTCCCCGACCCCAACGACTGACAGCACTGCGAAGCGCCTGTCCTGGAGTAAACTGATGCAGAAGCTGACGGACTTCAGCGGATCTAGCGTCAATCAGAGCATGGACTCCGATTCTGATAGCTGCAGCAGGAGCGAATGCTCAGAATCTGGTAAGGACTGTTTTCATTATGTTCCCGATTTAAGCGTTGGGCTTTGTTTGCGGTGGTTTGCTGTGGGATACATTGGGTACGGTGCAGTAGTGTCGTTTTCTTTGGCAGTTTGATCTGATTTTTTTTTTTTTTGCAATAAATTCTCTTTCAGAACCTGCACTCTTGTTGTCTGACGTCTCCTCCTGCGATGAATGTGATCTCTTTTACGACCCCGTGGAAGAAACACTTTGCAAAGAGGTCGTGGAACTCATTGCCTGTAGTCTTATGGACGCTAAAGATAATGCCCTGAGGTGCACCAAACTTCTCATCCCCGATCAGCTTCTGGAGCACATAGGTCAAGAGCTTCTGCACTTAGCGGCCAGTGAGCCTTGTGGCCTCCGGGGGGCGCTCATCGACCTTTGCGTTGAGCAGCAAGATGTTTGCCAGAGTGTGGAGCAGATCGCAGTGGACCCTTACGTTGTCCCAACCTTCCAGCTCACATTAGTGCTTAGGCTGGACTGTGGGGGGCTGTGGCCAAAGATCCAGGGACTGTTCTCTGCTAAATCACCCTCTGCCCCAACGGTGAGACATGCCCTTAGACTGAGCACTGGCTTTCGGGTGATCAAGAAGAAACTGTACAGCTCTGAAGAGCTCCTCATCGAAGAATGTTGAATTCCGAAGACACTTTTTGGGTGGGCTTGTTTGCCAGTAGATCAATTATGATGGACACTACACATCTAGCTTTGACTCAGTTGTGTGACGCAGTGTTCTGATCATAAGCAATTCAACTGTTCACACTTTATACCAGTGTCAGTTGTCAATGGACAGTTGCTCTTCGATTTCAGTTTTCTCATGGGGAAAAACTCCAATCTTAGGTGAAGGGAAGAAGGTAGCCTGGTGCTGTGATAATTTTGAGGCACCTTTACATACTGGGGTAGGGCTCGCAGCTAACAGTGCAATGAAAATGGTGCTTCTCTAACACTCTAGACGGTCTACCTCAGTATGAAGACCATGGCAGCATACTCATATGGTGACATTAGCAGTATTCAAATGTGAAAATGTTCATTTTAATTTGTGCTGTGACTTTTTTTTTTTTTTTAAACTTTTGTACTGTATGGTGATGCATTGTTCTAAAGATGGGGCTATGTCTAGAAGTTTCTTGACTGGTCATTTTCAGCATGTTCACGATATAGGTTAATATTTTGGGAACATGATTTTTTTTTTTCCATTTTCCTATGAATTGTTCACCCGTGCCTCTTAATTTATTTGATGTTCAAATATTCACATTGCACTGTTTTATACTTTTATTAAAGTAATTATAGGCGACCAATAAATGTCTTTTTTTCTAAATGTGTTTCTTTCCTATATGAAATCTAGTTACCTGTCCACGTATCCTATGATGCGTTTACAGATCATTTCCGAGCTGTTTTGACTCGGGGAAACTGAACGCTCTGTTACACTCCAGTTAAAAAGATCCTCCTCCCTAAAACGCCGCATTGCAAGATCTCTTTTTGTCCGATCTTGTTTTTTTAAAGCAAAAGGTTGTATGTTTAGGTTTTAAAAGCAGACTGCAAAATGGGCATGACCTCATTTACTCCCCCCAAGCAAAGATCTGTTCCGCGGCCCGTATTACACAGACACGCATGACACAACAGACATGGCTGCATCTGACAAATTATATCTGGATTTTTGTTTACTTCTAGCTGTAGGCCTATTTGAGACATACTGCGTTAACCACAAAGTAGCGTGGCCATAGCGTACGCCTGTATTTGCAGTTAGGCCTGAGTAGTGATTTCGCAAGAGCCTTGATTTTAATTGAATTGACCATTTCAGTCGGTTAAGTTCTCTCACAAAAGTCATGACAAAGAGTGTGGCACGCATATTTTATTCACCGTTTGTGGAAATGCATATCCAAAGTACCAATAAAGAAAAAAATGTGGGTTGATATTGTCTGCTTTGGGAATTGTTTATTCTTAAATTAAAATACACTTTAATTATCCTATTTTAAAATAAAGTTTCTTTTCAGTGACGCAATCATTCGAGAGTAAAGCCGTTACGCAAAAGCCTCAAAGAATTTTGTCATACACAAAACTATGCTAAATAATTACATTTTATCCCTGCATAGTTAAGTTAAACATGTACAAAACATCAACCACCGGTTTAACTGACTAAAACCAGGCACTGAGATTTTTTTTCACAATAAAACGGACTAAAGTAAGGAAAAAAGCAGTTCTCTTTCACAGAGTTGATTTCCAATCAAAGACAGATTCTCACAGCATAATAAATTACTTCCAGATGCAGAGAGCGTTCGGCGCTCCAAGCTTTCTCCGCTCAGAGAAGCTCACTGACTCCTCAAACCAGGAGAAAAAAGTTCATCATCTGCAAAAGCGGAGTGTTCAAACCAAGCAATCATCCATCCCCACTTTAAATCGATGTTTTAGACTACATACATACATATACATACACACACAAGCGCGGGATCCTGACCACGATTCAAAACGCGCCTCTATTCCTTTCAAATACTTCGAAAGCAAGAAAAATGGCATTTAAAATGTCGGTACTCTGTAACTCGTTATTGGTGACAATAATCAGGATAATTAGTGGTCCAAGCAGCGAATATCTTGAATCTGCAATGTTTTCTGTTATTTAGAGTAATGGCAAGACCTTCCAACAGAATGCGTTATTCTTCCGTGGGCTGGTCGCCGCGTGATTACGGCGGTCATGCTTTTCAGTAGGCACCAGATTGCAGCGTACAACTCCATCCTGCCAAAGTTCGTATGGCAATTGCCCACAAGCTCCTCCTTCCGCAGCGATACAAATAATCACAGCATATTCTGGCTTCCGTTAGCAATTTAGGAAATGAGGAGATTACAGGAGAAGTCCCGGTTTTGGCTATATTCCAGCACACTGTGCCAACAAAACTGAATAAAAACCTGTTGATCTATTGTTTCTGGGGCTCAGAAGGAGACCCAGCAGCTTCTTATTTGTTTCATAATAAAATAATAATAATATTTCATAAAATAGCAACAATGAAATCAATAAACGAAAAACATCTTGTGAGGGAAAAAAAAAGTAGACAACATATCTTGCACTAAAACGATCACTACAATGTTGACTGGAATAAAAGGTTCATAGCCTCTCACAGTCTTGAAGGGCATTTACAGGGTGAGGTGGAGTTTGGCCAATTTTGGCGCACCGACGTTTTGTGGCAAGGAGTAAGTTTTTTTTTTTTTAACCATGTAACATGGTCTGGATTTCAGACAGCTTGGAGCAACTTGGGGTGCCCATCTTCTGTGCCCTCTGGTACAGGTCGCTGTCGCCGAAGTATCGAGCTCGATACAGCAAGCCCTCCTCTGCAATGCAAAGAGAGAGCAAGTCATCTTCAGACAAGTGATTCTGAGCGCTGTGCAAACAGATCACAGAACAGAGCCAGTGCAAGAGCAGCTATCAAGGTCAGAAAAGTCAAGTTGAGATAACCCGGGAATCACATTTACCCAAGTGCACAGCTCTCCTGTAACACTCAAGTCACGAAATGGGTCAACTGCTCAAGAAAATGGGCAGTAATGACACACGTGGCCTTTGACTGGGGTCAGTACAGTACAGCACTGGCGTGAGTCATGCTAGCCTGCGTCAGAGCGCGTGCGAAGCTAGAATTCGCTGAGGCATCGGGAAGAGAGAGCAGGTGGGAATTAGGAGGAAGGCACAGAGGAACCCAGACAAGAAAATAACCAGAGATACGATTTCACACAGAAACCAGAATGCTCAAAGGAGCTGAAGCTGATCCCTCCTAAAATGTTTAAAGGTCACGGCGTGCCAATGAAAAGCATTCTAATGACGGTGGCTCTTATGCATGTCTATGAGCTGGATGAAAAAAAGACAAAATATAACTTTTAAATTCAAATATTTTGTATATATGGGCCTATTGAGAAAAAAAAAGAAAACTAAGATGCTACATTATCCAGTCAGGCGTTTAACTGGAAATGGATATTAATGTCTCATGAAAGGTCACCTAAGACCCTGATCCATGGATTATTAATTCATCGCAGAAGCTAAGAAGGGGGGAAAGTTAAAAGGCTCCACATAGGTCTTCCCCAAAACGAGTTTTGGTAGAACGCACTGTGCTGTTTCTCCTTCCAGCAATTGTTTCTCAAGTTAGAGATGTAGTCATCCTCTACGTTCCGCTCCACGTTCTTCAGGTTCACGCCACTGTATTCCTTGGTGAAGTGGTCTCCCACGTAGTAAGGCACCCTCAGAGTCTCCGTCAGCCGTTTGTGAATGTGGCCTGACGACCTGCGTGGGGACAGAAGGGAGCATCAACCTGAGCTTCGGTCCATTAAAATGCAGCGAGGCCTGGTCCACGAGCACCTACAGACAGCACATGTTTCTGTTCCCTCCCAGCTCTCTGCCAGATAGTTCACATTTCGAACTGCCTGCAGACTCCCAAAGACTGGACTGGGAAACGCTGCCATAAACATCATATGACAATGAGACAGTTTTAACGAACAATTAAAAAAAGGTCAGCATTTCTTTTTCTCTTAACACGGACAACCTGAGAATCCCAAACAGGCTCTAAATAGTGACACGGAACATGGCATCGGCATTATAATACCAGCGAAATTAAATCAGACAACTACACAGAGCAGTGACTCAGAGCTACCCTGGATGTGACAGGCACACGGTTAGATAACATCAAGGTGAAGCTGGCCGCTGTACTATTGCCGGTCAGCAGACAGACAGAGAGGACGGCACAAAAATCTGCTCAAATCCAACCAGGAAGAATAATTACATCAACCTTACTCTGTTTGTCATGCATGGGATGCAAAACGCCACTGAAATGGAAACTGAACTGGCTAATGACTATCTGACATGATGTAATAGCAAATGATTACTCAGCTGAATTGCACCACACGGGTCATCTTTAACAGAGAATGGATCACGCTGACTACAAGTAAAGGCATAAGTCCTCTCATTGCTTTGGCCGTTTACCGTTCCGTCAGATTACACGAAAAGGCAATCGTAGAAATACGTAGCACATATTACAGATGTATATTGAGATAATTGTATTATTAATGATAATGTATTAATACAGACCACATAAACGTCAAAGTAAAGCATTAGACTCATTCGCTTCCAAGATGCAATGGCCAAAGGAGTTGAAATTTGAATAAAACAAATATACTTTTACCTATAAATTGTACATGAAATCCAAAATAACGAAAACATCATGAGACAATGCACCCACAGCTTCGGGAAAAGGCTCCGGACGCCCTTGTACAGGGCAAGTGGATATAGAAAATAGATGTATGGATGGATAAGGAGATAATGAAATACTATGATAATGCTGACACAAGGTCTGAGGCGGTGGCCTTTTCTATTTTCAGAGCCTTGTCACACTTGCTTGGGGGCTTATAGAGACATGCGGGTAACACTCACGGCCTGAGGCTGAGGCTGTAGGGGGGGGTGGACACCATCATCTGACTGATGGCTGAGACCACCACCAGGATGAGGATGGGCATCAGCTGGACAAACAGGGCCAGGCCCCCCTGTAGGGAGCACAGGGGCCGTCAGCGTTGCCGGTACAAACCCACCCCAACTGCTGGTGAAACATCAGACGTGTCCCTTACATCCCTCTGCTGCTCCCGGCGCTCGGGCCTCTGCTGGAAGGTGTAGCGCATTCTGCCGTTGCTGTAAACGTGCACGTTGCCTTCCGACACGAAAAACAGCATGTCGGACTCTTCGGAAGGCTTGTAAAGTTACTGAATTCGCCGTAATGGCGAAATCTCCACGAGAGAGTCGTTAATCAGGCACAAAATACAGAAGACACAATGTTACAAAGGACCATTATAAAAGAGTGTTTCTGTCTCAGCAGAACTGAAAAGCAGGAAATCAAATAGGGGATAAATACAGTCCTCATCCCATCTGCCCAAAGGCGAGAGACAGCCAGGGGTGAAGGAACAGACTTACTTGATGGGAAGCCACCCCCGAAGAACATGTTGAATAGATCTTCGGGTGAAATGTCTGCCTCAAACTCTTCGGCGTGGCCCTGTCTGGACGGGTGCACTTTCTCGCCACCAAACTTGTCGTAGTGCTTCCGCTTCTCAGCGTTACTGAGGACAGCGTAGGCATTTCCGATAGCTGAGAGAAGACACGAAACGACCGACGCAAAACGGCTTTTATGTACAATGCCCCATGGCAGGAGAAAAGAGGACATCGAAATATATTTTTAAGACACAAAGAACAATGCAAAGTACTGCACAGTCATCACACGCGAAAGCGGATCAGGTCGACTGACTCAATACTCCCACCTAGTGATGGAAATTATTATGAGCAGAAAAAAACTAGAGATTTTACCTTTAAAGGCCTCAGTGGCACCTGGGGCATGATTTTTGTCTGGGTGGAATTTCAGCGCCAGTTTCCTGTAAGCCTTTTTAAGATCGTCTTCAGTGGCATCTTTGTTCACTCCCAGTATCTCGTAATAGTCTTTACACTGCTTTATCCTGAAAAGTAAATCAGGCAGACATTAGGATATGGGGACAGAGGTGGAAGGTTCAAGTCCAGAAAGTAGAAATCCTGACCAAGTTTCAACGAACCAGCTGAGTTACTCTGTGACTGTGACTTTAAACTCAGCTGGTTGGTTGGAACAAAAGCTTGGCCTGGATTTGCACTTTCTGGACCTGAGGGGAGACTAAAACAAACGTCCACAAACACAGCACACCCATGGCTATTTGTGTTTATGTATTCAGACCCGATTTCCTTTAGAAATGCAACTGGCAGTGAGCGCGGCTGCCGAGTGCTGCGGCTCGAAGCCGACAGCGATGGCTGTCCAGCGGGTTCAGGCCCGCGGACCTGCATGGGATCCGCACTGGCTGCAGAGAAGCCTGCCGGGGCTGGCTGGCCCTGTCCCACACTAATGGTCCGGAGGCATGTTTGCCTGATAAGATAAAAGGCGACGTCTGAAAGTCCCTGTGTGGAGAGCATGCGGTGGCGCCGTGGGAGGGCAGGCTGCTGATATTACCTGCGGCGTGAGGCCTGTTGGCTGACGAAGAACAGAAGAGAGTGCCTTCACTGTCAATGCAATGGAAGCAGCGTTTCGGACATGTCAGATAGCTAACCAGGCTATGCTAATTGCCGGCCTTTCATGCCCAATGTAGGTCAGTGTTTAAGGCTAACCCAAGATAATACAATTCTCCGTGGAACGCTGTATTCCTCATAAAATGGGTTTTGGTTCTGTCAGTTTGACCCAAAACTACATTCCTGACTATTTCAGATTATATCCATGTTATCAACTTACCAGCTTCTGGTTACCATATATACAGCATTCTTCTAGAAAGTTCTAGAAAGATCCTGAAAGTTCTAGCTGATTGTTGCAATGGTGTTGACATTTGTACGTGTACGTATTACTTGGGTGCACTGAGATAATACAGACAGTCCCCGGGTTAAGAACATTTGACTTACAGACAACTTATACTTATGAGTTCATAATAACGAACATATTCACTACTTTGTGACGCTTCTGAAAACACTGTGTGACTTCAACAGTTTGTCAGTACCATATGTAGCTATTTTATTATTACTGTATAATTACTATTAATATGAACTTTATTTAGATTTTTCTGACTTACCTACAAATTCAACTAAAAGGCAGACTTTGGGATGGGATCTCGTGCGTAACCTGGGGCCTGTTCATACAGCGCTCCAGAGAGAATCCTACTACCCATTCTTCACTAATTAACAATCAGCAAAATAGCGTCAGGTTCTGTCAGTTTGAACCAAGATTTGCTGATAGGTCTGATCGTATTTCAGATTACACCCATTTCATTGTTATTAGTAAGTACTATCAATGTCAACTTCTGGCTACCACATAGACAATATTCTTCCGGAAAGTTCTATGTAGTGATGGTGATGATAGTTGTACAAGCACGTATTTCATATGTATACTGAGATAATACAGCACTGCATAGCTAACCCTACTACTCACTTATCCGTATGGGATTTAGTTCTGTCAAATTGATCTGAGATTAAATGTATCCTGATTAAATTCTGATTGTATATAAGGTTATACCTATATTTTATTTTTGTTATTAGGTACCGACAATGTCGGCTTCTAGTTTCCACACAGACGGAATTCTTCTGGAAATTTCTGGAAAGCTCCAGAAGTTCTTTGTTGTGATGGTGATGATATTCTTAGGCATATGTACTACATGTGCATATTTTAGTGCATTTGGCAGTGGAGGGGTATCACATACAGTTTTGATGAATTTACAAAGCAGAGATGCAGAAGCATAGTCACCTTTTGACAGCCTCCAGCTGATCTGGGGTGTAGGATTTGCCAGAGTCTGTGACCTTCTCCTCGGGGGTCGTGCCGCTGTCTGGCCTGGTTCTCCGGTGTCGTGGCCCTGGGCCATCGCTGGCTCCAAGCGTGCTCTCTGCCCCACATGGCTGCCCATTCTTTGTGATGGACTCCAACAGAACTGGAAAACAGCACGGTTTGGAGGGCATGTTAAGTGTGAAAAAGGCTCTTTATACAAAGGTGGCTATATTAAACAGCAGGCCTGGCATTTGTTTAATTTATCTGTGGTCTAGGTATATTAAAAACTAAGCTTGAAAAACAAAGATTGTTTGCATTTTTGGTAGAGTGCAGTAAAGTGCACAGGGTAGAAAAACATCACACCACCCACGTCCAAAAAGAGAGGCTTGTGAAGAAAAAAAAAAAGTAGGATTTGTCCCAAAAGCAGATTTACTCTCCGCCGCATTGTTAGTTTTAGAAAGGCATGCAGCGGTAAATACATAGGGTTGGTTTTCTGCACATATTTCAGCCAAGGATGTGGTAGCAATGTTATTTTTGGCTGTAATTACACATGGAGTGTTCTATTTAAACATGCCAAAGAAATATTATCTGTGGGAGAAATACCACACATCTTAATAAAGCTCACCAACAGGCCACTATGACAAATTCAGGAAAAGCTTTACTTTCACATCAACCTCGCGAGATAGATCGCAAGTCTTAGATACAACGACAGGAGCTTGAAAGGATACTGAATTATCACAACCTATCAGGAAACTCTAGAAGACCATCTATATTTGACATATAAATATGTCCGTTAAACAAAGTACAAAAGAGCTTTGATAGATACGCATGTCCGTAAGGGCTGTGTGTACAGCATGGGTATTTATGCGAGACACTATTATTAGCACAGAAAGAAGACATGCTGTCTGTTTAAGGGACACAGGTAACAAGACGGATGACAACAGTTAAATAAGGTGAAAAGACACTTGGATAAAAGATCCTCCACAAGTTGAAGGGGATCGCAGAGGAACTGCAGCATCACTCCATGCAAAAGCGGGCGATGCAAAACCTCACTACAGAAGACGACGGGGGAAAGAACGCACTGGAAAAGCCACATGCCTGTCAGTCTCAAGTAATGAACAAATCTGTATGTTAAAAGCAAAACTCGATTTATTCTGTAGTTTTAAACCCCTCAATTTCAAAGGTAAGCCCAAAAATAATGACTAATAATATGCTGTTGAAAAGGTGATGAATCCATTAAATATTCTGCATACTGGTTCTGACTATTTTGATTTAAAGGTAATAAAACATAGGTAATATATTTCACTGCATAACATCATTGTATGTGACAAAAAATATCTTGAATCTTTGGGAAAAATATTGAAAAAGATAAAACCTCACAATGAAAAAATTTAATCAAAGTTCAGTTAAGTAATATAATGGGTTGCTTAACGGACAATGAATTAATGCATACTTTACCCCAGTGTTGCCCAATATGAACCCAAAGCCAACACACGTTTTTGCTCCCTCTCAGCTCCCAGTCAGACAGTCCTCATTTTGGCTACTAGAAAATTTGGACTGTCTGTGGGTCCTTGAGGACCAGACTAAGAAACACTTGTCTACTCAAAGGCCGAAGACATGCAGTTCAAGGGAACTGACACCTACAAACTGCTCTTGTGTGTGTGTGTGTGTGTGTGACAGAGAGAGATTCTCATTCTCTCTCTGGTACTGCTCTTTATTTTTTGGGTTAGGCCTCCACCATTACAACTCTAACAGAACATCCATCCATCCATTATCCAAACCGCTTATCCTACTGGGTCGCGGGGGGTCCGGAGCCTATCCCGGAAGCAACG
>JABFEA020000044.1:8954026-8967611 GCA_019775915.2 Cyphomyrus plagiostoma
GACCTTACAAATGCTCTCCTGGAAGAATGGTTAAAAATTCCCATAAACACACTCCTAAACCTTTTGGACAGCCTTCCCAGAAGAGTTGAATCTGTTATAGCTGCAAAGGGTGGGCCAACCTCATATTAAAGCCTATGTATTAAGAATGGGATGTCATTAAAGTTCATGTGTGTGCAAAGGCAGGTGGCCTAGTACTTTTGGCAATATAGTGTAATAGCCGTTTTCCAAAGTCATATATATTTTCTTTTTTGATAATGCAGGGTCAGACATTTCCTTTAGCAATCAGATGTTAAGGGCCTTGCTCAAGGGCTCAATGGTGAAATCACTCTGCTGACTCGGGATTTGAATCTGTGACCCTCCAATCACAGGCACAAGCCCCAAATTACCATTCGACAAAAAGGCCTGGCCTTCCCGATTTTAACCAAAACCCAGGACACCAATTTGGAGCCAATAGCGATTGCTACTACTCTGAATTACCTGGAAAGGGTTGAAGTCGAGCGCTCGCACAGGGCCAGTGTGTTTGAATGACTCTCCCACAACCGCTGCCTCGCCAGAGGCCAGGATTTCCTCTGGGCTATACAGGGTGAGCACGCCATTTTCACTGCCTCCAATGAGCCTCCCTGAGGAGCCCTCAGTTCCCATTCCGTAATTCACCCAGATAAGGCTGTGGAACCTTGAAAAAAAAAAAAAGAAGCAGATACCGGCTCGAGTTAGCATACTCACGCTAAGCGCTAAACGGTCTTTGATGCATGCTGAGCATATTATTCTACACAAGGAGTTTAATATGCTGGCATTCTACATTATCCTTTGCACTAGTCATGTCATTCAGGCAGAACGCAAGCTTTAGAATAAGCTCCGAATGATCCAGCATTATCAGCAGAGCCTGAGGGGGCTGACAGAAAATTAGGGGTGTGGGGGTGTGTTCTGCCTGTGTGCATCTCGCACACCTGTTAGTGGTGGAAAGGGACCCCCTCAGCTTCATCTCCTGGGAGGGATCAGCAAAATCCATCTCAAAGATCTCCAGGGCGGCACTTGTGCTGAACGATGCGTCCAGCTGCTGGGCAGATGTACCTGTTCACAGAAACATGATGCATCTGTTTATAATTCAGCAGCAATTACAGCGATCAGCTTTTTATGATGTGATCAAAGCAGGGCCAAAGAGGAAAGCTGGGCACTCGGCTCGTAAGACTGGTACATGATCAATGTGGTGCTATTGAGGAAGGCTCAGTACTCGGCTCGTAAGACTGGAACGTGATCAATGTGGTGCTATTGAGGAAGGCTCAGCACTCGGCTTGTAAGACTGGTACATGATCAATGTGGTGCTATTGAGGAAGGCTCAGCACTCGGCTCGTAAGACTGGTACATGATCAATGTGGTGCTATTGAGGAAGGCTCAGCACTCGGCTTGTAAGACTGGTACATGATCAATGTGGTGCTATTGAGGAAGGCTCAGCACCAATGCAGGATCACCAAGGCAGGCTTGGGGCTAGAGATGCACTGATCGACTGGCCAGGAACCAGAATCGGCCGGTTTTCAGCATGCTTAGGCTGGAAAGGAGACTGGCTGGCCAGTCTCACGTATATCACATATTGAACCGGCCCTATGTTACACATGCACAGCACATCATACACACAGCGAGGCAGGCAATAGCCTCACAGTCGTGTGCACACTCACAGCCACACGTTGTCAGAGTGGAAGTTCTTCACTGTGAGGGAAAATGACACAAAGCTTGCAATTTATAATATATGTAAAGCTAAAGTAAAATGTGGGGGAAAGACCATGAAAACATGGTGAAACATTAGAAGTAAACTTTAAACTGATTACTAAACATATACTAGATAATCTTGTAAAAGAATAATCATTAAAATTGCAAAGCAAGCTAAGGTTTTTTTCCCCTATGATGGAGCAACAATTTTTTAGCAAAACTGTAACCCCATTGTGCTTTAATGTCCCTAAAATATGAAGGTATGAAAAAGCCTCATCTTAACTAACTGGCTGAGAATTACATGTGCATGACATGCAATGTTATATTATTAATATTACCCCTGCACCCATTACTATTGGGAAGAGAATAGTACCACTATTATTTGGAGCTGGACCTTTTTGTTCATTTTAAGACAAGTAAAAAAAAAAAAAAAAAAAAAAAACAAAGGAAAAGGTCAATGTCATATCATGTGGTGAATTTAAACATGCTACAAGATGATGTAACTAACTGGTATTTGTCATGTTATTTGAATCTGTTGCACCTGCTATTGTTTGGTTAAGTTAAATAAGTCACATAAAGTTGGGTGCTCATTTTCAGTTGTTATTTGTACCTCCTTCCAGTCACAGAGCATGTTTATTTTGAGACTTAAGTGAGAGAAGATTCTGTAACTTAGTGCAGTTTGCGGGAAACTGTAAAGTTTAACAAATCCTTTTATTAGAAAGAAAATCGGAATTGGCAGGTCACACTTGCAAAAAAAAAAAAAAAAAAATGAAATCAGAATTGGGCGAGAAAATTGCAATAGGTGTATCTCTACAGGGCACTCGGCTCATAACACAGGTATGTGATCAATGCAGGGACACCGAGGAAGGCTCGGCGCTCGGCTCGTAATACTGGCATGTGGTCAATGCAGGGACACCGAGGAAGGCTCGGCGCTCGGCTCGTAATACTGGTATGTTGTCAATGCAGGGACACCGAGGAAGGCTCGGCGCTCGGCTCGTAATACTGGTATGTTGTCAATGCAGGGACACCGAGGAAGGCTCGGCGCTCGGCTCGTAATACTGGTATGTTGTCAATGCAGGGACATCGAGGAAGGCTCGGCGCTCGGCTCGTAATACTGGTACCTGTTGCCAAGTAGGCAGGATGGTGTGCTGCGGGGCTCCATGCCTGGTGCGCCGTCCTCAGGATCTCTTTCACCCTCATCGTCCTGCAGTGGTTAAAAAAAAAATCTGATAATATTTTAATGTGGCTTGAGAAGTCTATACATCATCAAAACTTTTCTCCTGGACAGGGCTGGGAGCCTGAAGGCAAGACTGGGCTAAACACAAGAAGGGATGCCAGTCTATTGCAGGGAAACAGAGGAATACAGACAGAGGTCATGCAGAATCCACTGCTGATTTTCCTGCCTTCCTTTACCTGTGAGCCAATTGTGAAGCCTCTGACCAATCAGAATCAGTAATAAATAAACTAACTACCTGGGAGAACTGAAAACAAGGCCTAGATTTGGAATATGGTCCAGATTTGAAGAGCCCTGGACCACAACAGGGGTGGTAATCCTGTTCCACAGAGGGCTAGTGTGGGTGTAGGTTTTTGAGATGACCGCTTAATCAGCCATAAAACAGCAGTTTTCAACTCCAGTCCTGAGGACCCACTGCTATTGGCTGATTGAGAGGCCATCCCAAAAACCCTCACCCACAGGGGCTCTCCATGGATCAGGCTCCCCACCCCTGGACGAGAGGCAGAATTCTAACCCCCCACTCTCCTATTTTTAGAACGTTTTCGTAAATAAAAATTATTTCATTCTATACACCCACCCATCTTCCAATGCCTAATTTCATTCCATATAGCAGAAACGTCATAACAGCAATCAATAAGTGAAGACTGAAGAATGAAAATTACATTAGCTGTGAGGCTGCATGCAATGAGAATAACAAAGACTATTAATTTTAACAAATTACAGCAGTACGTAGTGTGTAAGTACCACAAACAGCTGAACCTGTCTAGAGGGAATCAGTGACACAGGTTTATAATCCCTAAAGGTAAAGAAACAGCTTAGTCTGCAACATGGATACAGAACTCTGCCTTCACCAGAAACCAGCTGTAATAGTCAACTGGTAAGAAATAAGACGCAATAAAAATGCTGTTTATAGAACATACTTTCTTCAGCTTTAAGGTACTCAAGTCTCATTATTTACTCAATATTTTGAAGCGGGTCATTCAAAACGATACATCAACATAGGCGTGTGCTTCACACATATTTGGGACCAGAGTGATCTACCGCTTCATAATATCTGTGATAAGTGTAGAATACAATGACGTCACACATCTTTCATCCTTTTATTGAGCGTCGAAACATCTTCACGTGGCTCTCTTCTCACACCAATACGCTCGTTAAAACCCAGCCTTACCTGATCAGCTAACTCATGTAGCCAGTTTCCGTCTACACCCCCCCGGAAACTTATTTAATACATTTTAACTGAAATGAATAATCATCGCAGTATGGAAACTGGCTTAAAACCCTGACTAGCAACGTTTAAAAGTCTCCTGGAAACTTCCCGAGGACAGGCTGGCAGGCCTTCTAGCCCCCACGTCACAACGCAGACACCTTTCCCACAGCTACACTCTTCCCGATAACCACCAGCTAGCGACAGGCAGATACTTTTAGACTAAAGTTGCACGACAGCGAACCTCTTTTCCAGTGAATACTTACAGTGTCGCTGGAGTGTGCCCGCTCGCAATTCGGCCTGTCTGTATAATTTGTAGCCAGCCTGCACCACCCCGGCACTCCCAATCTTAGAGTTCCGACGTGTAGTCTTTTTCCACTACGGTGGCCCGGAAGGAAGAATGAACCGCGCGTTTCTAAAAGTTAAGCCCAAGCTGATACAAGGGAGGGCACTTCGAATGCTCAATAACGCAATATTACATATAATAAAAACAGTTCTAACTTACCTTTATATCTGTTTTAGATTTCAGTTCGGGGATTCAAAATATTCAAACCAATATGTTTTAAAATACAATTTACATTTACTACGAAATTCTGCAAAGCACTTCAGATTAAAATTCCTGGCCATTCATCACATGCTGCGTTTTTTTAAATAACCAAGATCTTTTTCACTAGTGGTGCAACTGCCTGCCTCATGAATATAGATTTTACAGTTTAATTAGTGTGCTTCAATACCTATTTATAGTTGGTTACTATAGCATATGTGACAAAAATCCATTGTTTCATACATTTTGAAGCATTTAACCATTGAGAGCAATTAAGTAAATACTATAATTAAATACTATTATGTAGTTAAGTGGAGCAGTGAAAGCAGACTCCTACACATGTATCCATCCATAACTCAACTGTTTATCCAGAGAGTCTGTGAAAGCCTGGAGCCTATCCCAGGCAGCATAGGAAATAAGCCAGGAACACCCAGGAAAGGATGCCAGCCGATTACAGGACACACATGCTAGTGATGGCTAAATGAAGCTTCATGAACCATTTGCTGTATTTTTCACCTCAATAGATGCCGCTTTTGGTTTGCTTTGGGGAATACTTTGAGCCCTTTTTGAAAGAGAGCGCCATCCAGTGAGGTGAGAAAATACAGCAAGTGGTTCATGAAGCTTCATTTGACCATCACTGCACAATGGGCAATTCAAAGATACCAACATACTTCTATGAGTCTTGGGACTGTGGGGAGATCTTGCGCACCCCACATGCACCCCTTGCATGCAGATGTGAAGCAGCAATGCTATTTACTGAGGCACAGTCCCACTCTATCACATTATAGTGACATTTTCAAATTTGGATACGAATATTAAAGCCAATATCATGATATTTCAGGTTAAACCACTAAGCATTCCAAAGATGTCATATTTAAACTTACGTTAGAACTTTTGGTTTACACAAAAAAAATCAAATATGTATTTGTATTGCTCAGGCATTCTGCAACTATACTTTATACTATTTTTCTGTGACATTACATCTAGTTTCATAGAATACTGTTTACTTAAAGCTGTCACAGAACATTTTACTGGTGTAGTTCAGATTAAGTCTCCTTTTAACTGGGCTCTTATGGGACCTGAACCAACTACTTTCAGGAATAGAATGTCATGCTCTGAAGCATTTCCTGTGGATTTGAAGAGTATTCAATGTCAGAATACCCACTCAGCCCAATTATGAAAAGTACATGGATAAATCATGAGAAGAGCCCTAGGTCATATCTTTATTAGAGTGACAAATATACACATTATATAGAGAAGACATCATAGTTTAGATTTCATAATGCTTCACTTCTTCTGGCTGCTTCTCAGGATCTCCTCCTTTTTCCAAATACAGGTTGTTGTAAGGATACTGCTTTGGGGTCTGGAATAGAAAAGAAACTCAATATTCAAACCTGCTGCACAGGTGCACAGCAACAAGACAGAGAAATGCATACAAGCTTAAGACTTCATTTTCAATGTTTGTCAGGACCATTACAGGGATGGTTTTGCTTGACAAACTCTGTGAAAAAATACAGGGCACAAAATGCCTTGTGAGAGACCAGTCAAACGAGTCAGCCACAAAACACTTATAATTCAGAAAGCAAAAAAATTAGAAATTGGTAATGTTGTTTCAGCACATAGTCATGTTACTCCAGATAAAATTAATTTAATGGTTGGCAAGTAAAGATTTATTTAATATATAGACCACCTATAAATTTCCTACAACTGGAACATCTGTACCCTGTTTGAGACTCACCACTGGTTGGTAAGATGGGAATTTGTGGCCTACGTAAAACATGAAGAGCATAAACCCGATGAAGCCAAACAGCTGTTTGCACATGGTGTTCCAGTCAACGGGGCTGGGGGACGTGTCCACACGGTTCCTGATAAACATATCAAAATCCCAGTGCATCTAAAAGGGAAAAGGACAAGCCAGAGGTCTCTTTAGAACAGTGGTGTCAAACTCCAGTCCTGAATGGCTGGAGTCCTGTGTAGCTTACGGTGCTTTGTCCACCACACCAAATACCGTACTTTTGCTATGGCCACATTTGTTATTCTCCTTTTCCCTTTGACTTCTGGTCGAGTACCAGTAGCAGAAGTGCCAAACTAGCTAAAACGCTTTCTTTGTCAATTGGTTATGCAAATAGCCTTCCTCTGAAACACAATACAAACGCCGCCTCAAAAACAGTTACAAACTCAGAAAACAAAGTGGGGAAAAAATGAATTGGGATCTGGTCAGAAGAACAAATGCAGCAGCAGCAACAACAAAAAAATCAGAATGGCATGACAAAAAATTTAATTTTGTTTAATATACTAGGTCAGCATACATATAATGTGCTGTCCTAGCAAGGTTGATTTTGTTGTAAAAAAATACTTGGGTATTTATAAAGCAAAAATGAGTTCATAAATTTCTCACAAACAAATCTAGGAGTGATTTAAACAGCAAGGATGAAAATTATCGTGATTGTCTTAAAGAACACATGCAGCACTCATACTGAAGCGGCAGGGGTAAACTTTAAACTGATTTTTAAAAATATAATACATAATATATAAAAGGAACGATTGAAATTGCAAAGCTAGCTAAGTTTTTTTCTTCCTATGACAGTACCAATGTTATAATGAAACAAACGCCAAGAGATATAAAATCCACACAGAACTGAAAATAAGAAAAAGCCTGATCTTAATTTAGCTAATTAGAGATGTACAAATTACATGTGCATAACATGTGATGATGATATTAATATTGCACATGATCCAGCCCTATAATATACTGCAGCCACTTTTCGAATTCGGGATAAAACACCCAATCTAACGTTGTGATGTCATTCGGTGACAGTACCAGTTTTTACGCCAGTGGAAAACCAACATCTTCTTTAAGTACCAAAAGTATGGTAACTGGTGTAGAGGAAAAGCACCCTTAGTTCTTATAATTAGTTGTATAAGTGCAGACTTATCTGAATTGTGGTGCCATTTTTAGTTATGTAATTCATAGCACGGCTTCACAAAAAAAAAAAGAAGACAACTTTTAAAAACGACCATACCGGCTCTCCCCAGTTGCGCCTGAGGTCTGGATGATCCCAGGAATACCAGGGGTCTCGTTCCTGCTGAGATCTATCAGGTAGTTTAGGGTAATCTCCATACCTGCAAAACAAATTAATTAATAACCTCAAGCAAATTACCTAGGTAAAAAGACAGATTCCAATGGATGCCAACCAGTACTACAAGCACATAATCAGTGCCAACTATCTGACAGAACGCAACGACACACACCCCATGCCGTCATCAGGATATGGTTCGTAGTCTTCCACTCTCATGTTATACTTCTTGGCAGCAGCTGCTCTCTCCTCTGGGGTCCTGGGGTAAGGGCCTGGTAGCACATCCTTTGAAACTCCAGAGGCTACAAAAGAATTAAAGAAAAATTATACAAAATCACCCCGCTAAAGACCGATGCCATCATCAGAAGTACGGGTGCTACTAGTACTAGCAAAATTACGCTGGCATTGTGAACTGCAGTCGGTAAAGATATGATTGGTCCGCCGAAGCAGCGAAATAACCTGTTAAATCACAACCAAAACGTAACTTCTGTATAGTTAATGGATTAAAACAGCCTGTACAAAAAAAAAAAAAACAGCTAGCCATCTAGAAAAGCGATCCAAGGGAAGGTTACTCTTTAGTCTTGGATTTCAACGATTTAGTTTTCGAATATGGTTGCATTTACATACATTTTTACATATAAAACGTTACAAGGGTGGCACCAACCTGCCCTAGCTCCAGCTATAAACGACGAAGCGCCATGTCCTCCTCTCTTTAACAAAGTCCGCGTCCAACACCGGACACCTTGGAGTGCCATTTTGACCAAACACTGACAGGAGAGGCAATCTGCGCGTGCGCACGGCACGTGGGACTACGGAATGCAAAAGGGTGCAAGCTTCGTTGAGAATTTTAAAACCCTAATGGGTACAGGTTGTATTTGTATTGTGTTCGTTCACAACCGCACCACTAATCAAACCCTCTAGACGCAATAAAACGTAAATAAAATATTTGTATTTCATGTGCATTTTATATTCATAGTGTGTGCTGCTAAAGAATCATCAGATGTTACTACCTGCTTAAATGCGCACTAACCACCGACTCTGCCCACCGCCAGTTGTTATTACCTCCAAAGATGAGAATGTACATAAAGACACCTCAGTGTCTCCCTGGACTTTTACCTACTTTCACCTACACTGAGTTGGACCTTGATGCCCTTGAATCCTGCCCGTTTCTGTGCACCAAGGCTGATCTGTATATTTAGTTTCCGAGTCTGCCTTGCCTGTAGTAGCCCGTGCGCCCTGTGTTTGACTTTGGATCGCTCTTTATGCAATTTCTGCCTCCACTAAAGGGATTTCGCCAATTGCATCCCGTCTCTGTGGATTTCATATCCGATGAGCGCTAACTAACAAAAATAACCGAGTAATGATTCTGCTGGTGCTTCGGTTAATTATGTGTGAAGGAATATAATATTCATACAATGAATAATAATGAAAAATCCATGTAATATGGAAATTTCTGTAAATTATATATTAAAGCTTGTTTAGTGAATTAGAATTTTAATTAACCTGAGCGGACTGAAAAGAATACAAAAAAGCGAAAGTCAGTTTATATTTGGAACCTGTTGACTTATACATTTCTATAGCACTCTCTATTGTTCGGTTTTACTCAGTGGTCCGTCCCTTTCATGTTAGAAAAGCAAATAAATAAATGACTTTCTGCCGCTATATTAGGATTATCGCCAGGTTCGCGGACAACTAAAGGACTTTGTTTTCGTGCCACATGAACCATTCAGGTTATAATCTTTCACATAAATATTGATCAGCGGCTCAGAAAAACCTATGAAATTTATTAGCAGTTTGCATATAGTAGTGGCACCGTGACAGAAGCATGAAATTGAATTCAGTTTGCCAAAACGGGTAGCATAAAGTTATGCGTGGGTGTTTGCCAGGGGAACGGCGCTCCCCCCAGCGCGCGCCGCCGGTATCCCACAGCATTCTGCTCTCGCCCTGCGGCTGTCAGCAGGATCCAGCTGTGAGCGCCTTCTCTTCCACACCACCGGCTCCTGACTTTCATAGCAAATAGACAGGAAAATGGTGCCAGACGGCTGCTTAATGTCGTGCACCGAGAGCCTGTGTTCCATGCTGTTTCCTGAGGCAACCAATATTAGTGAATCTATTTTTTTTACTCCAATCTCTCTTCCGTATCTCGATAAAGCCTCAGAAGTTAAAATTTAGGAATGACCTGCCCTCGACCTAAATACAATCAGCAAGGGATCTTTGGCAAGTGAATACTGCGGAACCAATTACTTGTTATGCATTACAATAAAAAATCAACAGCTTGCACTTGGGTGATTGCCAGAACATTCTGATGCATAGAGCATAAGACTAATGTGGAGAGTAAAATGACTTTGTGTGTAATACGCTGAAGCAAACTTGTGCATGCATTTGCATGTTTTTGTTTGACTGACACTCCTTTTTCATGCAAAAGAGAAACCTTACTTTGCAAGTTATGCAATAATAAACAGCGGTAGAAGTTGATATTGAGAAAATATCTTAATTAATTTGGCTTATCCTTAACTACAGCAATCTGGCCTGGCTCAGCACTGTTAATGAATAATGTAATAAATAAATAAAAACAAGAGGCGACTCGGTGATTTGCACCTTCAGGGTTGGGAATTTGAATTCCACTCCTGCTCTCTGTGTGTGTAGTTTGCATGTCCTCCCCATGATGTCTGAGATCCCCCTGGGCACCCCTGTTTCCTCCCACAATCCAAAGATTTTCCTTTAGGCAAACTGGCATCTCTAAATTATTATCTTATGTGTCTCACATCCAGGGTGTCCCTTACCTTGTCCCCTATGACCACTCTCTGGAATAGAGTCCAGGTTCCCCCTGACCTTGTCCTGACAAGAGGTTGGAAGATGGACAGATACATTTTGGGACAATATTTTGGTTTCAAAGACCATTCATTCACCAGTCATATTAAGAATTCCATCAGCCCAGAGCAGCTGTAATCATCCAAGGCGGGATGGATAAACATTGCAAGGGAAGATGTTCTGATAAAGAGATTGGACATTTTTGTTCATTTACAGCATTTTTTATTGTGATTTATGAAGGGATGCCTCAGAACTCGCACTGAAGCAGCTGTATAAAGCCTTGTGAAAGCAGAGTGACACACTGGAGGCTGGTGGGATATCAGGCTCTGAGCGAATGCACTGAAACTTTGAGCTCTTGTCCCCTTTCATCAGGTCCACCCAGGTGCAAGGCAGCATTTGCTGAGGGATCTTCACAGTGCCTCTCCCAGTGGTGCAACTAGCCTTTCAATGGCCCTGAAGGTCATGCCTCTAGAGCAGGTCTGCGATGTCTTGCCGCAGCTCTTCAAATGGACTATGAAGTTCGTACCTACAATTTAGCAGAACCACAGCAAGTCAAACCCAGTGGTAAATGCGGCGCAGATGCACAGCCTCCTCAGGGGGTTTATTTACCTCTTATGTGGTACTCCATCTGCGCGTATCAGGAACTTCTCAAAGTTCCAGCGGATGTCATTAACTCTAATTGGAGACCAGTAGAATTTCTTAATGTCACCAATAACAGGGTTTACAAAGCTCAAGCTGTTCTGTGGGGGGAAAGCCATAGATAACACTGCCATGTAATAAACTTAAATTATTTTAATGTTTTATAGCAAAATGCAGAAAGTATATGTAATAACCACACAATATAAATTTTATTACAAGGAACCACAGTTGTGTATTTCAAGGTACAGCTGTGATGTAATCGTAATAATGGTAATTGAAATTGTAATTGATTACCTTGAAACTGAATAATTATCTTTTTATCATTTTTACTACATTAGCGTAGCACTGTTATTGCTATACTACCTCTCTACCTACCTTCAGGTAAGTGAAGAAAGGATGCTCATCTAATCCATTCACTTCGACTTTCGCAAATACTGGAAACTTTGGCATGAAACCTGCACCAGGCCTTGCATACTTCAAAATATTCAGGGTTTCATGGTTTGCCTCTAGAGAAAGCCGGTAGGTGCACAGTATGTGATTAATATGTATTTCAATTAACTTAATATATAATGGTGTTCCTAATTATTCAGCACAATTGTTTACTGATTTTACATTATTGCAAGTTAATTTGGAAATACATTTGTGCTCCAGAATCGCAGTATGACAGTAACTGACAAGAAGGGATCAGGTTAAATTAGTACAGAAGTATTTTTCAAATAAATTTAATCCATTCCAAAGTGCCCCTACCACACCAAGGGATTTAGCCCCTACCTCTTACCAAAAAGTTACATTACATGTGAAATCACAAAGAATCCATGACATCCACGATATAATAATTATCAGTGTAGTCACTACATTGATGGGCAGCTTTAGTAGAATAAACGTGCGTGTGGATTAGGTTTATATTACTTTGTGTCGGGTCCCCACAAAGATCTGTGAATGCAATCAAAAACATAAAAATGCCGCAAAAGTCTCATATTCTGTTGGTTACTTATGGTTAAGGTTAGGGCTGGGTAGGGGTTAAGGTCATCATGTTAGTATTAGAGTTTTCCCAATAGAAATGAATGGAGAGTCCCTACAAAGATATGATTACAACCTGTGTGTGTGGTCCAGATATACCTTACCTTGTGGGTACCAAAATGTCCCCACAATATGATGAATATCCATCTTTTAAACCTTATGGGACCAGTTTCCTGGTCCTCATGAGGAAAAACTAAATTTTCTAAAAAAAAAACTGACTGCAATTAAAAAAATAAAACTGCAAAAATCTTGCATTTTGTTTGTTTACTTATGGTTATGATTGTGGCTGGGTGAGTTGTCATGGTTAGCATTAGCATTTTCCCCATAGAAATGAATGAGCAGTCCCCACAAACATATGATTACAGGTCTGTGTGTGTGTGTGTGTGTGTGTGTGTGTGTGTGTGTGTGTGTGTGTACAGAAACCTTACCAGGTGACTGAAGTCCAAACTGGTTACAGGGGAAACCAAGAACTTCAAAGTTGAGCTCACTGTACATATCCACAAGTGCATTCAGCCTGTGATACTTGAAAAGAGGCCAGTAAATTCAGAATACTGCATTAGAATGGATGAAGAAAATCGAGAAGCAGCAACACAGCATGAAGCTATTAAGATAACACAGCCAACAAAACCAAACAAATAAGCATGCTCAGGTATGCAATAATGTACGCGGTGATGTAAGCAGCCGTTGTTACCTCCTCTACTGTGGCCCCTCAGAAAGTAGCCACATTTACGATAAGCAACACCTTGCTCCTGTAGTTGCCCAGTGGTACAGTAAAACCCTGCAAGGTCTCCACGGTGAAATCATAGATGGACACATTGGCCATGATGGAGCACAGAGAGAGGGCACGAGTGTTTACAGAGCTGTCACTGTGAGTGGGGCACATCTAGCGCGCCCACTGGCACCTCTCTGTGTTCACAGATTCATAGCTTGTTGGTCAGCAGTTGTTCTGCGTGACTGACTCCATTGTCCCTCCACGCTGAGGTGAATTTCCTGTGCAGTGGTTTGTTTAAATGTTTGCAAAGGTGAGCGAAATTCACCAGTCATGTGTTTCTGCTCCTTTTCACTGGACAGGTGATGCTAGCGTGTTGCTGGTTTTTATGATACAACTTGCGAAGCCTGACTTTGGGGTTCTGACAAAGAATACAGATTGAAAACCAAAAGAGTATTCATATATTGACAAATTGACAATTAACAAGTAGTGATGTTTCTGAAGCTGCAGTAGATTAGTAAAGTACATGATTTTGTGTGTGTGTGTGTGTGTGTGTGTGTGTGTGTGTGGTTGTGTTGGGTGGGGGGGGGGGGCACTGTTTTGGGTAAAAAAACAACTTGCATTATGGGAAAATCACACT
>JABFEA020000044.1:8967711-8984437 GCA_019775915.2 Cyphomyrus plagiostoma
TGGTGTGGTTTTGGTGCGGGTGGGTGGGGGGGGGGGGGGGGTGGTGGGGGGCGGGGCGGCCGGGCCCGCCCCCCCCCCCCCCCCCCCCCCCCACTGTTTTGGGTAAACAAACTACTTGCATTCTGGGAAAATCACACTTTTGAGAATGAAACCAGGTCAGTAGGGCTGGGATGTTCTAAACATTTCCTTCCTGAATGTACACCAAGGTTTTTATGATACTGCTTCAACATCACAGTCAACAGCAATAACTGACTACAACTACAGACACAATTACTACTGATGACTGTAAATATTCACGAAGCCAAACGACCTCCAGTAATATTCACCTAATTTTTCATGCGTTCCATTTTACATAAATGTGGCGTAGCGAGATGCGACTTCTGCTTGTGGAACGGCCGGCCACAGAGGGCGCGTTTCTGACAAGCGTCCGGGAACCATAACAAAGAGACACCCGAACCCGGAAACGTCCCTTTAATCTCCAGCTAGTCGACTGCACGGTGCCGAAAGGCTTTTGCCGTCAATAGGCAGCCGCGCCGTTCAGGAACAGGGACCGATTCACGGAAATGGAGCGATCAGGGGGCGTTAAGTATGTGGAAATATTACTTGAAGATTGATGATTGTCCGTTGCCGTTTCGGTGCATTTAAAATGAATAAGTTAATAAATTGTCTTATCCACGACAGTTCTGTACGAAAATTTTTTTTCGTAATATGACAACATGTCTATTTTTAATGCACTGATAGACAATATTACATGCAAAACCGCATGTATTTCATCGACACCGAAAACGCCAGTCAGTTTGCTGTTTTTCACGCTGCACTCCAAACCTGCAGCTAGACAGCTGCTCACGCATTGGCTTAATAAATGTGCCTATTTTTACACCATATTCCAATTGGAAAATTTTAAATTAGCAGAAGGTTAATATGTTTTAAATATCACTTTAGCACAGCGTGTTAGACGTGCTTCTTCATGTGCCAAAAGAGCTACGCAGTTTCATCCGATCGGGGAGTAAAAAGTGTGAACCACCTTCTTCTCCAGGTGCCAGTTCCTGGACCTGCCGTGGGAGGACGTGCTGGTCACCCACATATTCTGCTACCTCCCGCTCCGGCAGCTAGTCAGCCTGCAGAGAGTGAGCAAGCAGTTTCACACTCTCATCCAGGTCTATTTGGCTAACTGTCGCTCCTTTGACCTCACGCAGGTAATTTATGCGTTTGCACACTCTCGCCTTCTGCTCTGAATTAGCGATAAGGATAGGGTGATCACCTGATCCACGTCAGGATGGACAATGTGATCTACCACAGGATTTGTAAACTACCATTTCAGTTAAAAGGACCTGAATTTCACTTTAGCATTGAGTTCTGGCTGTGTGCTGATTGGTCAGTATCTTATAATCATGTATGTGTCACTAATGTTAATGTGAAACAACTGGAAGAGTCTTTCAATCAAAGAAACAAACCAGTAAAAGTACCAGATGAACTGAACAGTTGAGCACGTGAGCCAGTTTTAAAGTAGTTTGTAAAACCTGAAGTAGTTCATAGTGTACCTCCTGACACGGATTAGGTGGTTACCCTAGATAAGGATCGGTCACGTGGATTTAAACAAAAACAGGCTTAAACGATGACAAGTTAGATCCACTCCATTTAAATAGAAGTTAGGAATTATACTTGGATGTTTAAGTAAAATTTGAATTGAGAGTGGGTAATGCCATTTTACAAATATGTATGGCCCAGGGCAAATATGCAGTCATCATGTGTACCATCACTCCTTTCAGATAGGCCCTCGGATGCCAAAGGAGGCCTTCTGCAATATGCTGAAAGACAACAAAGTCCTACACAGCCTGGTTCTCCAGAACTGTTCTGATTGGGTGACAGACAAAGAGCTCCTGCCCGTGATTGGCCAGAACCAGCACCTGCTGCAGATTGACATGCGGGGCTGCGTACGGTTGAGCCGGCACGCCCTGGTGGCCGTGTCGCTCACCTGCACGCGTCTGCGGCGCCTGGGCCTGGCACACTGTGAATGGGTGGACAGTCTGTCGCTGCGCAGCCTGGCCGACCACTGCCGGGGTCTGCGCTCCATCGACCTGACGGCCTGCCGGCAGCTGAAGGATGAGGCTGTCTGTTACCTGGCCGGGAAGTGTACTGGTCTCAGGTCCATCTCGGTGGCGGTCAATGCTAACATCACCGATGTGGCGGTGGAAGAGGTAGCCAAGAACTGCAGGGACTTGGAACAGCTGGACCTCACAGGCTGCCTGAGGGTTCGGAACGAATCCATCAGGTAACGGCGCCCGTCGGGTGTCCGTCCGGGTGCCTGTTGGTCCTTCTGTCCCTGCTGTGAACTCCGAACTTATCCAGCGACACTTCAAAAATGTACACATTTAAAGATTTGTAGAATTCTGTACTCACACAGGCTTTTAACCAAGAAGACTTAGGATATTTCCCCATTCATCCTATATCCATTTATCTAAATTTCAGTAAGCAGCTCCTATAATGTGATCTGGTTTTATATATGTCATAATAGCAAACAAGGAATCTCATTTAACAAACAACATTCACAAAATTGCTTTTATCAATGACCTTGATTTCCTAAACCATTTGTTAAAAAATTGACAGGGTGAAAAAGTAAAATACGCTGTGTTTTTTAAGTAGGACTTGCATAATAAATCTAAATAATTAGCAAGGGTCCATGAACCTTTGTCTAACAACTGCATCCCTTAAAGTAAATTAATAATCCGAAACAAACTGATCACATAAGTTCAGACAATAAATTGCCGCAGGCTGTATGGTGTAATGTTTGGGGATTAAAGGACCTTCTGACCGTGACCTTCTATTAATCTATATGGTTGAATTGAAACTGCAACTTTGTTCTGAAATGGACTTTGGTGAAGAGAAATATGACCCATTTATCGCACTTAGATAATTCTGATTTATTTCAGTCCTCTTATATTTAAATCCCCATACCTCCATACCTTCCAGATGTAACACTATGGTATACGGTACTTTTATGATATTTTGAAAAGCGAAATGATTCTGATATTTTGAAATTTTGGCAATAAAATCTGCTGAGTAGGGGCAGGGCATCCCCGCGATCAATGCTGCTGAACAGCGACAAATCCCCCAAACCCCCCACCCTTAGTTGGCACATTTTATTATGGGGGACCACAGCCCCCCACCATCATGGCTCAGTGCATTTTATTGTTTAGATTTCAAAATACCGTGGTATACTGAAAATACCGTGGTATACCATATTTCCTTATTATCACCCAAGCCTAGTCTTCTGCAATTCTAGACAGAAGTGTCATAAGATTGAGTTCATTGTTAGGCAAAGCAGATTGCATGCTTTTTTTGGCTAAAGATAGTCTTATCTATATTAGATATGAAGGTTCTTATTGATATTTTACTGATATTTTTTGTTATACGATATATTGAGATGTTACTTCTCAGCTGCAGCTTTTTGTTTCCCCACCGTTGTTTACAGGACAGTCGCTGAATACTGCCCCAAACTGCAGTCCCTCAAGGTCAACCACTGCCACAATGTCACCGAGTCCAGCCTGGGGGTACTGCGGCGGAGGAACGTGGCGATAGACGTGGAGCCAGCCCTGGAGAGGGCTCTGGTCCTGCTGCAGGATGTGGTGGGGTTCGCGCCCTTCATCAACCTCCAGATCTAGGCTGGAGCCGGTCATGTGATGGTACCTCTGGACCACACTTCTTTTTACAGGTAATGCTGGAAACACGATTACGGTCCGTGTTACGGTTACGATGATGTTACGATATTTCGACTTCATGATGGGTAAATTTTTTCTTCCAGTACATTATTCAATAAATTACATGAAATATTCGACATTTCGTTATAAAATAGGCTTAGTGTTAATGATTTTGCCCAATTGTAGGCTATTGTATGTGTTCTAAGATTGTTTAAGGTAGGCTAGGCTATGATGTTTGTTAGGTTTGGTGTACTGTATTAAAATGCACTTTCACCTTACGATATTTTCACCTTATGATAAATTTATCTGAACTCCATCGTAATCTGGGGGAGATCTTGTATTGTATTACGGCATATAATCTAATAGAATGAGGGTTACAATGAGTAATTTAATAGGAGCTGACTTCCATACATCTGCGTTAACATTTTCCCCAAAACTGCATACATTTTTAAATAACGTCTGTACATTCTGTAATGTGTACACTGTGTGCACGTCCGTTCATTCCTTCCTTCATTCATGTTTCAGCACTGAATGGGTAGATGACTCCATTTCCAAGATGACCACAGCTGACCTATCCGCGGAAAGATGGATCAAGAAGCGATCACGTCAAACGTATTGTGTCTCTAGCGTGTCGTGATACCTGCCGCCTGTTCCCTGCAGTAAATATCCTGTAATGTACCAGCTGATTTACATCCAATCGGGGAGGACTTCATTCTGGCCTCACGCAAGGATGTACTTAGGTCAGCGTAGTAGTTAAACTGTACATCACACAGGACTGTAGCTTTAATTTCAGTACATTAACGGCTAGTGCCTGGTATCTAGTTACTGTGATTAGTGGGCAGTTATTTAGTAAGTGTAATATGGGGAAACATGCTTTGAAAACAGTCTTATGTAAAATTTACTGAATCTTCAAAAGACTGTGTGACGTGTTTTTGCTGTACAGTTCTCTTAAATCTGACAGAAAACATACGAGCTTGATGGGCTGAATGGCCCCCTCTCGTTAGTAAATTTCCTATTCTCAACCCTGGATACTCAGGTTCTAGGAGAAACTTTTTTTTTTTTAAATTATTGCATTTCTTTAAAGATGTTCACATTTTTCGTTTACACATCAATGTTAGCTTAGAATCTGTCTTGCACAAATACTTTCACATAAAGTATTTCAGGTCTGGTCTTGATTTTATATGAAGAATGAACTGAAGATATACAAAAGAAACGGTGCTTCTTTTGATTTAATATTTATGTTGTAGATGTTTTGAGCTTTAAGCTTGTGCTTCCAGAACATGAACAACTAATGTAATTTGATGCCTGTTAATTTGAAACAAACTTGAATTTCAAAGGATACAATGTGCGTGTAATATACTGTAAATCTTTTTATTGAAAATATGAAAGTGTAACATTTATGGATTGGGTAATATGAAAAACATGAATCTTAATATGTAACTGCTTCTATAACTGGATGCGTGTGTAAAGTCTTATTTATGACCAGGATTTTATGTTGTCTCAATTCATTGCTATTCATAGATGCAAAGACAATTTATTGTTCATTTAAAAGTTTGTATTTGATACAGTGATACAGCAATGAACTCTGAATCTGTGCTGTTAGGAAGCAGTGGCCAGCATTTAAGATATTCTGCCAGCTGACCTAAAAAGTGGAAATATTTAAGGTGTAAAACAGCATTTTGAGGAATTTTGCCTGAGGTCCTCACTTATATAACTTTAACACTCAGTGTGCACTAAATAAGTGATTCTTAACCCGTGGGTCGCGACAAGTTCTGAAGGGGTTGGGAGGCAGAGCTGGAAATATAAGCATTTTAAAACTGCCTTTAAAATTTCCTAGCCCCACTCCTAGAATTAACCTATATAAACGGGTCTTGGGTCTGCATATGCTTAGCGCAAAACTAGTGAGCACTCATTCAATTCAAGAAGCCAAAGTACAGATGCTTAATTTAAAGTTCACTGGCACGTCCAATCAGATTTGTGCGATAGGCATTGATTGGCGTAAATTGCAGAATGCACTGCATGCTTGATCATAGTGTTAATCTAAACCTATACTTGACATAGGGTCGCGACTGAGCTGGAATGGTAAAAAATGGGTCATGGTGCAAAAAAAGGTTGAGAACCACTGTGCTAAATAATGTACATTTATTTGCGGGGGCTAAAGAATATTTTAGGATGGCAAACTCCCCCAAATGTTGTCCTAGCGATGCCCGTATTAACACTTACATTTTATGTATTAACATCTTCTTTGCAGCTGTGCACCTATAACACATTGATATTAACTGCTAATTATCTAAGATGCTTCCTGAGTTTGTGAAAGTACAGGTATACTGAGAGAATGCAGAGGTGTTTTTCAAAACCAGGGACTGAAATTCTGTAGCTGGTTTGGTGATTTGGCAGTGAAGGCTCTGTGACCGTAGCTCCCTCTACTGGTGTTCAGCATTTATTATCACATGTATTTATCAAGTATGTACGGATTTTGTTTTTCTGTTTAAATAGGCATATTAAATCAATACATTATATTTAAATTAGTCCTGTTTTTTCTTTGACATTAATGGCAGTATTTTTGACCTGTGAACATTTAAAGTTAGATTTATCTGTCTATACTTGTGTGACTTGTGTTATGAATAATCAAAATAAGATGGAAAGGAAATAATGTTTCAACAAGGACAGAAAACACAAAATTTTGGATATTAAGGTAATATACTACCACATGCCATAGAATACAACAGTCATGCAGTTCTCCAAAACTAACAGCAGCAGTAATGAAACCTGTAAAATCATTGAAATATGAAATTATAGTATTAATCACAACAAATTATATATAGACACAAAATGGATTATAATAAGAACTGGTTTTACATTTCTTTTTAAGATTCATTGTTTACAACTGTTCCAAAGGAAGGTTTTGAGCAATATGTGTCATGTGTCAAATATGTCCAAATGTCTCAAAAGTCTCCGAATGCACTTTTTAAAACTTGTTTCATTACAAGACATCACCAAACTTGTGATATACTGCTATATATATATATATATATATATATATATATGATTTTGGTAGGGCTAAGAAGGACAGAAGCTAGAACTGGAAAATCTGTCCTACAAAAATGTTCAAAAACATTGTGCAATGTGACAAACTAGGAGAGAAATTTATGTACTTGCACTCGGTCCTGAATTTCGATTGAGATTAAGACAATTTCCATTCATTTTCCATCGACTCTAATAGGTAAGGCCCTCGACGTCATGGGCGTCCTTAGGTACGATCACTCGGGGCTACACCCCTCAGTATTTTGGCCCTGATGGCAATCATCCTTAAAAAATGTCAAGCCCCAGGTAAACTTGACTCAGCCACTGATCTTTTCAAAAGTTAAAAACGCTTGACATCATCAAAATCTGGCAGACATATAAGAAGTATTACTATTCCGATTACTCTAGCTGGGAGAAGCAGTCTATACCGACTATTTTTTCTACCTTTTCTTTCCTGAAAGTGATCTGGCTCACCGCACCATACCAAAGGGGGCTGCCTTCATTGTTATGTCCAGTTCCCTAGTTTCATTCTCAGCTCGTTTTGGTTTCCAGGGCTCCAGTTTGACACACACACACACACACACACACACACACAGGTTTGTAATCATGTCTTTGTGGGGACTCTTCATTCATTTCTATGGGGAAATCACTAATCACAACATGACGACCTTAGCCCCTACCCAGCCCTAACCTTAACCATAACATTTAAAGCATTTTTACTTTTTTGATTGCATTCACAGATCTTTGAGGGGAGCTGAAAAATAGTCCCAACAATTCAAAATAACAGGCTTTTATTACACTGTGGGGGACATTTGGTCCCCACAATGTGATATAAACCTAATACACACACACATACACACACACACACAATCCCGCAACCAAAGGTGGAAATATAGTTCTGGAACTTTCTGCAAAAATATGGGGGGAGGGGATTTTCACAAATCACATTCACCTGAATAAATATTTGTTATTAATTAAACTTTAAGTATCCTTATAATTTGCAATAATTATTATTTTGTAATCTTGCCAAAAATGTTCAAATGTTCTCAGCATGCACGGAAACTAATGAGACTCATCTAACTATAACAATGTAAGGCATGACGACATAGACTGCAATAAACTAGACTTTCATTTCACTTTGTTCAGTGTTCGAAATATTTTTAATGGCTATTATATGGCTTTAATGTTCTTCTGTGGCTTTAATATATTTCAAATGTAATATTTAGGCCATATTTGTTTACAGTATTTTGTGATGTAAAATGGAAGCGGCTATTATGAGAAATGGCGAACACGCCGAGGGCATGACATAAGGGCTGAGGATTTTCTCTGTCTCAGCACCCGCTTGATTAATTAGCTAAAGTAATCGTTTGGATAGAAAATAACATTACCTGGCTTTTGTAAGTAAAAATTAGCTACCTAATGGAGTGTCGCAATAGTGGATTGATTAACCTGAACATTATCTAGCCAATAGGCAAGAAAACCCTGGCGACTGCCCGAAGACAACTTTATTGGAAAAAGTAGAGGTACTTTTGTTTTTGTCCTGCAGATCTTCGCGTTTTCTAAAATACATATGTGCTGATCCTAAGTCACATCAGCGAAACGCATTCCCCCTTGCATATAACACGGGCGTCTCGCGTTCTACCGTTTTAAGACATTGAAAGTTGAAAACTTCCTCTTTGCTGGGTAGGGGGACCCTGTCGGGAGGTGCAGTGTTAACTTCGTCTGGATCTTTGAAACGCGTCTACAAGACGCAGAACAGCCGCAGCTATAAAGGTGCATCTCTGCCGCATCTCGAACCGGCAAAGCAAAAACGCAGAGATTAACCTCAGTTGAGCAGAAGTACCCTTTTCATCATTTTAAAATGCTGTAAAATACAATAAACAACACGACATATATGCCTATATATACGGTGCAATATCATTTAAAATAGTATATACCCCATTAAAAATACACAACAAAATCTTTTTCAAATTTCGCTGAATGAGCAATAAGGGAGCCCATGGCGCGCCAAAGTGAAAATATATGGAATATGACAGTTTATTGACGGTTTAAATATCAATGTGCTTTTTAGCATTAGACTTAAAGACTAAAAATATTAAAGATCTTTAATTATGATAGAAATTAAAGATAGGACGTATATGACCTAAATATAAATATGTAGGTATATTGATTATCATTTTGATATTTTGATTTTAACAATGTCTTTTTCTTGAACATTATATCTACAATTAAACCACAATAGGCCAAAATATTATTGGTCTGAAGTATTTCCATATGAAATGTGATTGCAGTGGAGAAAATGAGGATTTGTATATTTTAGAGAAAATTAATTATTTTGTGCAAAAATAAAGAAATATGTGCATTTTTGGGTGAATGTATCTAGGTAAGCGTAGGTAAATGCACACATAGCTAGCCACGTCACTTTTGACAGGAGTATTACCTGAGACCTAAAGTAAATAAACAGTAAAAGAAAAAAAAACGTTCTGTAATGGCATGTAGGTTTACAGATCACCACTAGATGACAGCATTGAGTTACCGTACCGGTTACGAAAATCCCTGCTGGTAATTCCTGTTTTTTTTGGGAGACAATCTGTTACATTTATATAATTTTCTCTAGAGTGATCATGGTCTTCCAAGAAAGGTTGATTAAAAAAGAAACTTTTACACTAAATGAAACGCAACGAAAAGTATTTTAGGAGTCAGTTTACTATAAAAATCCTTTGGTGCTCTGAAATTACAGGGTTTGAAGAATGAGTTTCTCGCTTAATTCAGAAAATTGTTTAATTCCATGCAAATGCTACTATCATTGGGTTGTTATTTGTAATCAATTATTTGTCACAAGACTACAAGGTTAAAAGCCTTAGTTAGTTACAACGCAGGTTTACATGGCTTTGCAAATGCTTTATGTGGGGTTCATTGTACAACATGAAATTATCATATTTTGTACAGAATAATACTTCTCCCCTACATTAAAAACCATCAGCGGCACCAAGGTTTCACTTGTGCAAGTTTGGCAGACACCACGGTCTTGCTTCAAGTCCCCTTCCTTGCCATTACAAACACAAGAGATCCATTTTCCACTTCATGGCACCGTGTGCCCCATCTGCTACTGTGACGACCAGGAGCTCAAGGTGCACCAACAGAGATTTTCACTGGCAGGCTGCAGGGACCGGAGCCCCGCTGCCGCCGCAGATCAGGACGCTGTGCAGAGACCTCCTCTGGAGCGTGCACGCACTTGTTTACCAAATCATTGTATTTTCATTAAGAGTGCTGCCGAGATACTCGTGAAAACTATACCTTTGATACTGGACATTTTGCGTAGGTCTTTCATTATAAATATATTGTAAATGCATAGTGACGCGTGTGCACTTTTGTCTGTTTAATGATTTATTGAAAATGGTTAAAAAGGATTAATTTTAGACATGAACAGAACCGTAATGGAAAAAAACTATATAATGCACCATGCGCACCAAACATTAATTTTGTCGTTATTGCTGTGTTAAAATAGCATAGTTGTTAAAAAAATTAATAAATAATGAACTGAACTAAGTAAAAGAATAGGGTGTAGAATAATCTATGAGATTAAAAAATAGATTTTACTTTGACAATCAATGATTTTTTTGTTTATTAGTTATTTTATAGCAAGAATAGAACAACAGAGCTTTGAATACAAATGAATAGTTTGATTATGTTTTTAAAAAATCTAAAAAGGATGATTTTTTGGGTGATCCTATGTTATAGTTGAAATAAATGTTTTAGGAATTTTAAAACATCTGTTTTATCTTTCATTATAATAATTTTATAATAATGTGATAAAAATGTATGGGTTTTGTTCACGTATTTTTTATGATGCAAGGACCAGATTTATTTTGGATGCTGCTGCATACAATAAATTTGTTGAAACTTTTTTCAGAATAAAATATTTAAGAAAAGTATAACAGATCGTTTATATATTTTTGTAGGTTTTTTCTGAGCGAAATGTATGAGTTTTTCTTTATACATGTTGTCAATCCAACTACTGAAGGATGAATTGTTTTAACTATTTGTGATTTAAACAGATGTATCTGTAGTGATGTCCATGCATGTCAAAAAATAAACGAACCAGGAGTCACGATGTGCATTTTTTGAAAGGAATTTTCTATTTTAACAGACAATGGAGGAACTGAGAGGCTTGATTTCTAATTTCCTCCCTCTTGTTAGATTCACCAACCTCTCTTTGGCAATGAGGATAATTCATTACTGCCTTAATTACCTTTTCCTCAACTTCTGACAGTAATACCACAGGCTATCTGCAGAACAATTGTTAATAATGTTTCATTTGTCGGTTAAGGAATGCTGGCTTCTCTTTGTAATTTTGCCTTATTTTTATATTAAGTTTATTAGAATTATTACTAGAACTACAGTAATTGCTTTATGTAATTACACATATAAAATGAAAAATTCTCTATCATTTCTCTATTATTTTTAGATATTTTATACTTAAGTTAAGTTACTCTTTACATTTATTTTTTGTCTCAACATGTGAACTTAATTGTGCATCTAAAAAAGTTTATGGAATGAAATTATTTTGATTCATGAAAGTTTACAAGTATCGCTAGCTGACTGCTACATAATAGGTTTTCTTATGCTCCTGTAGGGCTGGATAGAACTGGGAAAAGGGCTAATAGAATTAGAGAAACGGCACTTTAATAAACTGACGAGTTTAAGCACCATGAAGTGTCTGCTGACTGGCATCAGAGGGCTGTGAGGTGACATAACAAGCGTCCCCATAGTGGCTTAATTAGATTTATTGTGACATGATTAATAAGAACCCATTCGAAGGTTGGTACTTAGTGTGGAAATGCATTAGATTTTTCCCTCCAAAACCTAATTTCCCCCAGACTTCATATTATCTTACAGGCGATTCAGAAGAACCCGGCTGGATTTCACTGCTGAGGCTCTGGGACGACGTCGGCCAACTTTGTGGCATTAACGGGTCGAATGATTAGTGTGGGTATAAATATTGAATAAGACAACTTCAGGCTCTGATGGCTTGTGGCCGCCAAACATCAGCAGGTGACAGAGATTCTCTTGCAGGGTCTCTTTCGGAAGTCCAGGGTCACCTACAATATAGCTATCACTGCAAAAACTGCTTCTTTTGCCCCCCCCCCCCCCCTCCCGCCAGAGTTATTGATGAACACGCTACTGTTCTTTTAGAAGACGGACAGATACATGATTGTTTGGCGGAAAAGAACCTCCCGCCTCCAGGTTACTGGAGAAACAGGTACGCTGCAAGTTACACGGTACAAGAACAAGAACACGGCGTGAGTCTGTGACCTTTTCAGACGGTAAACGTAATGCTAAGTACGTCAATGGGTGCAGAGGGAACCACAAAACAGAAACGAAAACTGTACTCTTAGAGGAAAGGGTTAGTGAAGCCAAGGCCTGATTTAGAGGTCTAGAGATCCATGTGGCCTGGAGGTGCATCAAGCTATCAGAGCAGATATAGTCAGCCACCTATGAAGGTACTTTGGCTCTCCTTTGGCCTCCAGTCTAGATCCTGTCTCATAGAGGTGCATCAGAAAGGATTCTATTCCCTTATGCTGTGAACCTACTGGGATATAATATCTTAACCAAGGCCACTGCAGGCCTTCTGAGGAGAACGTGATTTTCCTGCATCAGATTTAATTTCTAGCTTAATGCTGGGTTTTTCCAGGGATGTCAGTTCACCGTCACACTTTATTACCAACCCCAGGTTTCTTGGATTCTTATAATATTTGACAGTGGACTTTAAATAAAGTACAGAATAAAATTTCTCAAAAAAATAACGCATCTCTTATTGAATATATTAATTGTTAGTCATGTTGCTCTTATTAAATATAACACTCTGAAAACGATTGCTGGTAATTGTGAATGCTAAAACACACTTTTGCGTTAGTTATTATTTTTCATGGTCTGAGAATTTTAGATGACACAATTTTACTTTGTTAGTGCCATATTTAACACAAGCAGAAGCAGAACGCAATAACCCTTTAATTTACAAGAATGTAGTAGGAACCGACATCGCAGCTTAAAGACCTCCGGTCATGTGCTACACTTGGCGTATAAAACCGAAACGCAGCCATTCAAAGTACCGTTTTCCCGAAAAGCTATTTGCGCTGCCGGCTTGGGGGCTTAAACGAGAGATTAAAGAAACAGAGCGTCTGACGGCCGGTACAGTAGCGCATAGTAAGGGCTGAGTAAACGACACATGCTTTTGTGCCCCCCCTCCCCCGCAGCCAATGAGTTAAACGTGCTCGAGACCACATCCATCTTCTGGAGTCAGATTAGCATTGATCTACGGGAAGAATCAAGAACACGGTTGTGTTATTATATACCGGCGAGCAATTTCTGTTTCAGTGATTGAGTGTACGGACCGAATTTTGAAACATGGTCACTCTAACATATTTTGTCTTCCTGTCAATAACGTGGCACTTGTCCAAATTATGGATCAATAGCAGCTGATCTTTTTATGCTGCCGTATAATGAAGTTGGTTCTTTTTTTTTAATCGAGCGAAGGTGTGATTTTGCTTCTAGCAGCTTTTATGCATATATAAAAGAAAAGAAATATAAATATATTTCATCTTCTGACTTACTTTAAAACTTAGATTGAAGAAATCATAAGAATAATGTGGGAAAAAGGTCTTGTTTAGTTTTGGGGCATTTTCCAGACTCTCTTAAGAGATCGCCGTGTCAGCCTACTGTTGGAAAGGGGACTCTCTGAAAATGAATAAAAAACATCTGTTCTGCTCGTAGGGCTGTCGCCGTTTTTCCTTTGTGGGGCGCTTTGTGGGCTCAGTTGTTGTTGTTGTTGTGTTTTTTTAAGACCGTCATTTGTTTTAATCTATTTGGTCAGAGGGGGCGAGAAAATGACACTGAAGAAAGCGTACACGTCTATTCAGCTGTGAAAACCTCATCTTGGATATGACTTCTGATTTAGCAACTCGACCAGGATCCACCTTACCAAAATCCCCCTAAATTCTGAAGCATTTGCATGAAATATTTCATTTGGAATTGATAATTGTACTAAAACGAAAAGAACAGGACACATTTAAATGAAAAACAAAGCAAATATAACAGTCTAATTAATTAAAAATGACAACAAATGAAATACACATGCTGAAAAGTATCGTATAATCTGTTTTAGTTCCCTATTGTTTTTACGCTAAGTATGCGTTAAAATACGTTTTCTTAAACAATTATAATTTGTGTTGTGTCACAAAATCAGTATTTCCCAAATGTGTTATAAATTTTCGTAAACGGGAACATATAGGCTATAGTAAACTTGAATGAAAAGTGTAGACAAAATATAATCAATGTTGCGTTCATAATTGTTGTCTGGTAGAAATTTTATGTTATACGTAAAAAAGCTAACAGTGACTGCTTGCTGTACACTGTATTATTTTTTACATCGCAGTTACAAAAAAAAAATCACAAAAAGAAAATTCACGCCATATAAATATTTCTCAATAAAAAGTGTTTTATTTTCCAGTAGTAGCTTTACTGCATCGGCTAGTGCAGAGAAGGTACCGGAATCTTTCTCACAGCAGTTTGAGACATTTAGTGGTATTTTCCAGGCTAAGGGATAAATAAAGCATATGTTGGTGGTAGCACACATCTCCTAATTACATTGCTTTACTTACAAAAGTTTAATAGCAGCACAATGGTATATTTTCCAAAATCCAACAGGCACAAGTCAAACATGGGTTAAAAGGTCTCAGCTAAAACTACCTCAGTTTGTGAGCAAAATGACCTCATTTTCTAGACATCGGCAAAGGTTTGAAAACTTGGGAACTGAGAAAAAAAACAAAAAAAAACTTGACTGCATGGACGATCAGAGCGAGAGATGGGAAGCGAGCCACACACTCTGGCCTGGCCAGTTCAATGAGACCTCCATCTGGGCGTACCCAATATTTACCACGGAGAAGAAAAGGATTTAGAGTCTGAAGCAGCTGCTGACCAGAGGGGAACAGACACCCCCTCTCTGGTCCCCCTGAGGGTTCATCTCCTCTTAAGGGAGTTTTGGCTCGCCCTGTCACCTCTATCTTGCTCTCTGGGGGCTTTTTTTCACGTTTTATCCTCAAAGGGCTTTTCTGTCTGTTCTGACCTCTGTTAATTTCATTTGGTCTGTCATGTCCCCCTGAATGCCCTTACTACGGTTTCTGTCTGTCTCTCCTGATACTGGCATTGTTATCATACCTTTTCTGAGTATCGCCTCTCAGTATTTAACCAGTCTACCAAATTATTTTCAAAGCAAACAGGTTATTTTCTAAACGGATCATTCTGTTTAAAGTTGTGGCTGAGAAATGACGAGTTCCTGCTAGTTTTTCTCTTCTCCTGCTTCATTTCCGTCAGGTGTTTTGCCATTAAGTAACTATCCACTCAGAGGACAGAGCACCAGATCTGCGGCGTGAGATGCAGTCACTCCTAGGCAGCTCAGTGGGAGGAGACCGTAATGCCTGGGGAAAGTAAAATGACCATGTGGAGGATAACAAAGACAAGTGTTTCTCACTAAAGAGCACTGGCAAGCAATACATAACATAAAGGTGTGATGCACAGGTGTTTGAACCGGGAGACAGGACAAGAGAACAATGAAAGACAAACTGCATGCTGACTGTGATGAGAGGAAATGAGAAAGGTCTCTATAGTCCAAGGTTGGCTGGGAACGTGCTCACAACAATGGTAGGAGTCAGCTGGGCAGCACAGAAGATGAGTGAGACATTCCTGAGGACGACTTCCAAGCCATTGTTGACTTTATATTTGGTGTTGCAAATTTGGGACTTTGAAATTAATGTTAAGATTTATGTGGTATATAATCAAAGTTGATGTAGTGCACAATAAAAATGATCATTCATTCATTAATTCATTAATTTCTGTACCCATTGCAGTATACAGTAATAATAATAATAATAATAATAATTATTATTATTATTATTATTATACTGTCCAGTTAATTATAAGTCATAGCAACCATACAGATGAATGTGTTGCTTCTTAATAGAACGTCTTCTCAATGGCATGAGCACTGCAATGATAACTGAACCCCTCCAATTTGCCTCTGGTCACTTTCTTCCTCTTATACCTTCAATTTCTCCAACCATTGTGGTCTTTTCCAGAGAACCTGCCCCTCTCATAATATGCCCCAGATAAGATTCTTGGATATGGTCATTCGTGAATAAAATAAACGTTCAGGCTGGATTTGACCACAAATCCACATGTTTTCATAGTAATCCACGGTGTTCAGCATTAGACCAGAAGCATCTGAATTCTAATTAACAGTATGTATGTTTAGTCTGGGTAGCTTCAGCAACCTCTGTTCATATCTACACATTTGTTCTTCTGGAATGCTAGAAATGAGTAACAAAAACGTGTATTACACCAGAGCTAATTGGATATTTAGATGACTGAGGAAGTAACTTTATTTTGTACACCACTTGCAGGAGCGAAGTGTCCTTTCTTTGTGCTTGATAACCAATTACCTATTCATTCTAGCATAATAATAACTACAGCCTGAAACTTTTGTGAACTTTTATTATTTGGCATTGTCTAGTGCAGCACCCACAGATGGCAGTTGATGAGCTCCACAGGAAATATCTGAAGAGCAGCTCCTGTTTTGCCAAAGGGCTACTCACCTTTCTGTATCTTCAGGTCAGCTGCCATTTGTCTTCTGTCAAAGTGCATCTCAGAGTAATTCCTCATCTACACAAGACATTAGTGTCCAGTCAAAACAGGAGAACAGCATGTCAATTCCACTCCAGGCAATCCATAAATAAGGCCGCATTGGGGCAGGCAAACAGGCACCCAAAACATAAAACAATTTACTCTTTGCATCCACTTATTGCTTTAATGATAGTAAAAGTGGACAAATGCACTCTGAGGCAGATGGAGGGAAATTAAAGTCTCAGTGTTGGGGGGGGGGGGGGGGGCGGGGGGCGGGGGGGGGGGGGGGGGGGGGGGGGGGGGGGGGGGGGGGGGGGGGGGGGGGG
>JABFEA020000044.1:8990083-9015568 GCA_019775915.2 Cyphomyrus plagiostoma
TATATACTCACGCACACATGCACACACACAAAGTTTACATTAATATATAAGATGTGATGAAAACGGAGCCGTTAAAGCTGTTTACTGGAATTTCATTTTTTTGTGGCTTCTAGGAATTTTATTTTCTTATTAGAGATAAGTGCTCTTGGCCCTGCTGCCTTCCCTTCCTGTCCTGATAAATACTGCATCCTTGTTAAACACTTGAAATGGAACAAAACCAAAGACACCTGTGAGGTTTTTCAGAAGTTACACATTTTAATACTTCATCCTGCAACTGTTCACACTGACACACCTGAGACCCTACAGGTCAATGTAAACACCTGAGGTGAGATATACTTCCTCCCTGATGAGAGTTTAGCTAGGCTGCCTTTCCTCTGACAAGGCCAAAGTCTGCCTTTCAGTGCTGAAGACTAGCTAAAATCTTCAATGATTCACTGTAAAGGTAAAAAAAAAGTAAAAAAAAACGAAAACAGAAAATTAACTATATTCCTATCGCCATTTTTTTAACCACTGGATTCATGCAACATTACGGTTAATAAGAACTGTATAAGAGGCTGCAGTGATTTCTGGGCCATCAAAACATTGAATGCTTAAGGAAAAGCATGCTTTTCAAGATTCCCAATTATTTTGTCAAAATTTTGATTGTATAAGCTATAAACATAGTCTATCACCATAATGTAAAAATGCAATATATAAACACAATTAGGATTCAATATTGAAACAATAAAGGAGAAACTTAGGAGGTCTTCCGCACTGGTGAGGATTTGATGTGGCAGGTGAATACTGCTTTCCCTCCCTTTGTCCTTCTCAGACCTGTTTAAATGGAGTTGCGGTGAGCCCACATCCTCCTACATGGAAGGATCAGAGTTCAGCAGGCAGCCTGAATCACAATAGGGCACCTATTATGTACAAATCTTTTTTTTTTTTTGCATGTCAAACAAAGGTGTCCAATGTGGATTCCTCTGCTTATGGTAAGCTTCTGAAAAAGTTTTCACACTAAAATCCTACTATTGTTTTGAGACATTCAAGGTTTTTACTTACGCATTGAAAGCATTATGGATGGTTAATTATTGCAATAAATCCAAAATATAACGCAGACTCATGTAGATAGTTAGGTTAAGTTGCACTAATTGATGAAAAGAAAAAGATCTTGCAGTATGGCAACATTAATTCCAATATTTACCCACAATCCATCAAAACTTGACGTTGACAGGTGAGCCGCTGCTTCGCGTGGCTCCATGGAGAAGAGCTGCTTCCCTGCTATTGAAGTATTTGTTCTGATAATTTAAACACAATGATGCGTGATGTGTATGATACTTCAGTAATCATGCAAAAAGAAATGTATTCCGTTAACAAATGCTTCAGCATCTGTCTTCACTAGTGTGTGCATGATACTTTACATAAATTATTGAATACAAATTTTGTTGGAGCATGTATTCCAGGGATTTTCATGCTAGATAAACTCAACGTTTTATTTAAAGGAACCAAGGGTCAGTTTATTGTCCTTTTAATAGCTATAATCCTTGTTTGCAACAGTGGCCCCCTTAACAACCTTCCAAACAGAAAGTCTTTTTCATGAAATCTAAACATGCAGAGCACAAAAGATAAAATTTGTCGCAATAACTGTCATAAAAATAGACAGAAATTCCATCTAAAATAAAATATTTGAAATACAGAAAACTTTTTTTAATATATAGCCTGATAATACTTCTGGTGATGATCAGATAAGGTGATATGCTGAATTTTCTCAATAAAAGCTTCTACAGAATCTTCCATAATAAATGCTAAAAAAGTATACAGCTTTAAGTGACTTCCGACTATTAACAGGATTTATTGTAAATGTCTTATGGAGCTGTTAGACATATTCATTCTGATCGGCCGGACCTGCTTTCCTTGATGTGGCATTTGCTAATTTGGTAATATAATTTAAATGTTCAAACTCCCTTCTCCGAAATTAGTTACCTAGTGAGTTACATACAAGTAAATTATGGTATCAATCCATATCGTAGCTATTTTCTTCAATGACCAGCTGTGTGATTTGTCATAAATAAATTCTGTGAGTCTGCGAATCATAGTGCAAAACCATCTTCAGTCGGAGTGAACAGTTAACTTGAATGTATGATGATATTTTATGAAATTCCTACCAAATTTTACAATGGAGGAAAAAAAATGTCAATGGTCATCATATGCGGGAATGTGACCATCAAACAGGTAAAAGAGATGGCGTCTATCCCGCTGTCTGTGTTTGCAAGCAAACCAAAAAAAACAACACGAAAAAAGTCTAAACAGTTTCTGGCATTTTTCCCTAAAGCTGGCCCAAACAGCCCAATGTGTGTTTAGTACATGTCCTGTTCTGCAGATTAATGACATTAACGAAGGTTCCATTAGCGCAGCGATGGGGGGAGACAGAGGCGTCCATGCGGAAAACCGCGTGACTGAGGCACTGATAAGAGAAAATGAAACACATCTCCATGGACCGGAAGAAGCCAGGAGATGCCGCTCCAAATTAGCCGCAGGCCCAGTTTGTTGTTACTTCATTAGCCCAGCAGCCTCGGGAAAAATGAAAAGGGGGGGTTGTGACCCGTCTTGTGCCTAGATGGGGGCCCACAGGAGTGACTCTCCAAACTTCTCCTTTTTTTACCCCCCTGTTTTTTTTGCCTGTGCGCTCAGACAGGTGTCTGGGAGGGGATGACCCTGGCACCAGACCAAGGATGACAAGATCTTCACCAGACGACTCATTTGTTTTGTTCACAAGCAGGAGCTTAGAGACAGTCATCAGGTAGCGAGCCCCTGCTGTCCAAGAATCTCAAGTATGTCGGCGTGGGACCATCGACAGTCTTGCCTCTTCCTCAGTTTTGCCTTGTTTCTCTTCTGATTGTTCTGCTTCCGATGCTTGGATGACTCTTATTTCTTCTCTCCTGGTTCACCCTGCCCCCCCCCCCCCACTCTTATTAGTAATTTATCTCATGTTACGTACGCTGGAGGGTCCTACGCACTGCACTTTGATGTTGAAAATGGTTGTTATAGTACCGTATAGTATGTCCTATGATCGCTATTGTTTAATTTTAAGAAAAAGGCTTCGTGGGATTTGCAAAAAAAAAATAAAAAATGCAACTACAACAGTTTTACCTTGTATATTTTAATATCTGATTATATTTATAACAATAAAGATTATTGCTTTGTTACTTGTCAGAATTAACCTACATTTTCAGTTTTCTGAGTTAGGTTTATTGTATACCCCATCTTACATCCCATATACAGTGGTACCTCAGTATACATTTGCTTTGGAATAAGTCCAACTTAGTATACGTCCTGCGAAAAATTTTGCTCGGTATACGACTTTGTTTAGAGTACGACTCGCGTGCCAGAACTTGTATGGGTCAAAATGAGTCAGGACACCGCGCGCTACCTCTTGTTTACCTCTCGAGACAAAGCCACGACTGCCCAGTAGCGTCAGTATGCCAGTTGCTACCATTCAGTGAACAACACTCGCTATAACTCTCTGTGAATTTTCATGTGATTTTGTTTTTTCATGTAAATTTTTAGTAAATTCATTAACCATGAGTTCTAAGAAAGTAGGCACTCGACTCCTCTCAGCAAGGTAAAGTGAGGTTAAATTTTCATTTATTTCATCTAATTGCTTTTGTATTTATGTATTTATTAAGCAGTGTTTAAATTATTTTATACAACCTCATCAATGTATAATATGCCAATAACAACAGGACTTTTTTTCATGGGAACGGATTAATCATTTTCCCTTTATTTCTTATGGGAAAATTTTGCTTGGTATACGTCCTGTTTGGTATAAGTCCAAGGATCTGGAACAGATTAAAGGCATATACCCAGGTACCACTGTATGTGCATATCGATTCATAAAACTACAGTATGTATAAATCTTTTTTTTTTTTATGATCTAGGTCCCTTTAAGTGATGCTGCATCTTTTCTAATTCATTTAATAAACAATTTGAGGCATACTAAGCCGTTGTTGGTAGTAACTTCACTCAAAAGGCAGCTCCTTATTTGCTGTCAGTGCCTTTATTAAAGTCTACAGTTTCAGACCCTAGAACCTACGCTATTGTACTCTCATCCTTCCCTGGCCGGGTTAACTCCTCCACTCCCTAAACTCACAGCAGCAGTCTCACAGAGGTCCCTACACACTTCCAGCCTGCTATCGGTAGACCTCCTGTATATTGAGTTACTTTCCTCCCTGTGGTTTGAAAAACCTCCCTGTTTTTAAATGTATTTGGTATCATCATCATCACAGTTTAATCAGCAGCACAGAGAAACAGACCTTCAGTGATGCACAACCATTCAAAATAAGTAAATAACTTTGAGTTTGAGTTTTAGGGAATTAGATCTCTATTATTTCCTTCCTGCAGTGTCAGGGATAGCAGTAGATTAGCATCACCTACAAAGGTATAAAATATATGTAAAATGGAAACCAGTTTTTCATATATAGCTTAATGACGTTTCTGTCAATGACCAAGCACTGCAATATGTTAAATTTGCTCAGCTTTCACTGTATCATTCAGTATAAACCTTAAAAATATCAGGGGTAGCAGTAGACCGACATCGTCTACGAAGGTCAACAAATCGGGCACCTGCAGAAGGACATTCTGTTTAACCTCCATAAATGGCCATGAAGGTATTCAGGGATATATGCATTTGTTGGGCTAATAGAGTCCCACAAATGAGCCTGTGTTTAGCTAGCTGCTGGTCAAGGCTGTGGAAAGTCCTCCTAACATCCTGCCGCATAGTTAGCACCACTGCTGACGGCTGAGGCGACTCCCCTAAGGAACGCTGGCTTTACGGTACTCCGTGCCTCACAGACCAAGGCCGCGAGCCATTATGTTCTGTTTCACCGCCGGTGCAATCGGTCGGTAAAAGACGGCAATAAACGGACTGAGTTCACATTCTGTTTCTCTTCCCCCTTTTGTCTGAGGAAGCCGCTAACTCAATAAAGGAAACGAGTTACACGATGCCCCACACACGTTAATAAAACTAAGAATAGTTTAGCACACCTCAGACTGTAACATAAGCTTAACATATACTGTTTTATATAGTCGACTGCCTGTAACTGCATCACAGGTAATTGAATACCTTGTTTTATTGCAACAAATGGATATAAGTAATATATTACATGGGTGCTTTTAAGAAAAGTAATGTGGTTAAAATACAAAATGCAGCATAAAAGGAATCTGGATATGGATTTAATTTTAAACTACAATGCCACCCGATTGATCAGTGATGTTTCACCATATTCAACAGCGTTGCATTTGTGTGCGCCCGTATTTGAAGTAATATTTTATGAAGTGCTTATATCCACTAAAAATCCACTAAGACCTTAGCTTTGTACAAAACCATGAATCAAATGGATGAGATTAGCTGTAATGTACTTATGAATTTTTCAAATATGCACTCAAATTTTTCAAATATACACAAATTATGTGCTTAAGATTGTCTTATGGAATAAATTAATATTTTCCATCAGTTCTGAAGACTGGATTTATTTCAAATCCTGAAATATAAAATTGTGGCAGTATATGGACAGTTTTCTTAATAACCTGGATTTTATTATATAATATGCAATTAATTATGCCATAACACACCTAAGCCTGTACAATGAGACAACTGTTTAAATAATATTTAAACAGCTATGCATATTTTTATTATTATTCACCCAGCAATATTTCGCACATAACCATGTGAACAAGATTATACAGTCTGGTGTATATTTTACTGTGTCTTAATACTTAATAAGTAATGCTTAGTAAACACCGCGACAGCTTATGCTAATCAGAGAGCCTCGCTTGCTGTAGAACACACACACTTATAGATGTAAAGAGGAATTAAGGAAATCCACAGAGACACTATAAATCCCACGCATACGGTAGACGACGCAGAATCCATAACCTGCGAATCAAATCAAGCCTCCAGACTAATTCCCGAAAGTTATAATTGGTGTATCTCTGCAGACGGGAACCTGCTGAAGTGGCACAGTGAAGCTTGGCCTTTTTCTTCGCCCCTGTTTGTGCCAAAGCTCGTCACCCGCAAGGTAGTCTGCGGGGGAAGAATGGCTTGTCCGGTGGTGCAGTGGGCATCGTTTATTGATGGGCGCTGGGTGGGCAGCCAGGGTGGACCAAGTACCCAAAAAGAACATGGCATAAAAGGGAACCTGAGTTCAGTTGTCCTTGACTAAACAGGAAACTACAGATGCGTTCAGCTACGCTTCCGTTTCAGGAGAAACGTATCTTCATGCCAGCCGGCAGGTCATTGGCTATGTCGCTCCTAGTGGGATTTTGTGCTGATTTCTGATGGGTAGCATTTTTTTATATCGGCATTTCTCTATATGTTCATTCAAAATTGCAGCTATTATCATCGGTGACATGTTTTGACCCGTGTTTGTCAATTCACTTGGATTGTTGGGTTTCATTTTATAAGCAAATAGCAATAATAAAGTGCCAAGTTTTCTTAAATATAAACAATGCGTGACAGTTACGCTGGGTAACCACAAATTATCTCACATCTGCCTCAACAACAAACAAAACAGTTACGCGTGACATTTATTTATATAAAACTGATTATAATATGATTATTTAACATGAGTTTTGGAATGAAAAGGACTATAGTTTTTGACGCAAATAACTTTCTTCTTTCCAGCTAAGGACACAGGGGCAGGTACCCACATCTTCAGTAACTTGTGCTTGCTATCATGCTGAGGACTTGGAGAAAAAAGTAACCTTTTAACTCACAAGTGCAATTGTCGGCCTCTTATGCAGTGTGTTCCCGACCACACAATAACATTTTATGTTCTTGAGACAAGAGTCACTTTTCTAATCTTATTTCTGGGGCATAAAGAGAGGTCTTAATACCTCTTGTTTTCCCTGGTACTCACAGAAGAGCTATTGACATGCTCAAATTGAAAGCAAGGCTTTCAATGGTGGTCTGCTCCCCCCCAACCCCCCTGGCCCGCCCTCCACCTAGAACTTTTACCAAAGGAGTAAAGAAAACAAGGCATTGGCTCAATCTACATGAGGGTTCTCACCAGGCCCTTCTCTCTACCTGCTTGAACCATAACACAAGGCAAAGCATGATTTCATGGCTTCCCCAAATATCGATTTTTGAAAAGGAAATCCTGTCTATTGACATTTCTCTTGGTCAAGACATTGGAGACCAGTGTTTGTTTTGGTCAATACTCCCACAATCCCACACTGACAATAGATTGGGTGTAACTGATACAGCCCCAAACATATTAATGGACCTGACTTCTTCTGGAGAATAGATTTATAGTCAATGCCTCTTTTTCGCTTCTAAGTCATAATCAATTTTTAATAAATTAGGAATGCATGTGTGGCTTATTTTATTTTATTTTTTGCTTACAGATTTATGTTTAATTTGACGTCCTTCTTGAAAACCTTCACTAAAACTGAGAAAAAAAAACAAAATTTCCTTACATCTATTGTGTGTACTGCTTGTTTTAGATATAAAAGCACTTAGTGGGACATATGTAAATCAGTAATAGTAATAATAATAAAGCCATCTTATATTTGCACATCTTTCAAAATGTGATTAAATGAAATGAAAGATATGAATATATATTTTTTTAATTTTGATTTCATTTTTTAGCAATTAACCTCGCATTTCTAGTAACATAAAGCTTTATAGTAACAGGATGCAATAAGTTAATACAGATAACCCTAAAAATGGTATGGTATGGTACAAAAACATGAAAATTACCATAGTTATGTAGTTTGGTATTCAGAGAAAGACACACCAGATTTGTTTTACAACAAGACTTTACAGATAATTTTTTACTGAACAAAATTATGATGAATAAAATGACCAGAATTACCTAGATTTACTTGGTGTCAAGTCATCGTCATCAAGCAACATTAAGAAAACCAGGCTAATACAAGAAGGGTAACCTACATGAAATCCATACAGTGACCCACAGTTTGAGAGAAAATTACTTTTAAGTATTTACTTTGTATGCCGCACAAATACTTCTGCACACTCATGCCTGCTTGATTTGGTTACCAGACCAATATGATCGAGAATCGTCTCGGAATTAGCAAGTATATTGGGGAGCGTTCAAGTGTTCTAATGTACTCGTACTACAATTTCAAGTGAAACTCTTGAAATTCACACCTCATGTCTAACGCTTTGCAAGGGGGTCATAGTGAAGGTAACCGGGCGCTATTTGCACCTTTGTGTTATTTACTTTTTCCTGTCACCAATAGTGCCCTTTAAGGCACAAGGCCACCCCTATATTGTCAGTTTATAGGGCTTCCCTTTGGTTTACAGGGTGCTGAAGTGGGGTCAGCTGCGGGCCTGGATGACACGGGCAATCCCACCTATCGCGGGTAGCGAGGAAACCCTGACAGAAAGACGGGAGGTTTTTTTTGGTTTTGTTTTTATCGACTGAAGCAGCTTCCATGCTTGTGAGGACGGCTGAAAGAAAATGGGGAATCACCAAGTCGCGTTTAGCCCCGAAACCCACCAGCTCCCCCAAAACCACGTCCTGCTTGAAGGGGCCGGATGAGGAAGCGGTGTCTGAGGATGATGTGAGCTGCAGCGACAGATACCATATGGCCCATTTTAATCCCTGCTGAATCAAAACCTTTGGTTTGCCTAATGTTTGACAGTACACTGGGGACCTATGGCAGTGGAGACAATGACAAATCCCTCCTAACGGTGGATCCAAGGCCTTTGTGGACCGCGTTGGTCTGTCTTTGGGTCAGCGTTCGGTTTTCTTTTTAAAATGTAAAAGTACTCTGCAAGTCAGGAGGTTATTAATGTCTTTGTTATTTGCTGGCTTAGATACTTTTTCCTGTTTGTTTATCTGGTCGTCTGGTTAGGCGGCTAATTAAAAATTTGACCTTTACAGTAATAAAAAAAAAAAAACACGTTTATGCTGAAAATGATGAAATGTGCACTGGAGAGATGAAGTAGAGAATGGGAAAGGAGAGAGGGTTGGCTGCACTACTGGATGTGACCAGCTGAGGACATACTTTCCTCAGACAGAGCAGAGGCTGCTCAGCGGAGTCACACATCCCTGCCGCGTCGGCACTAAGCAGTTTCCCATTATGCTCGGCAGTAAAAATATTCACACGCCGAATAATATTCTTCTTCGGCGCTTGGCTGCGGTTAAATATTTCTCACATCAGGCACCGTGAGTAGTCTGCCGCGGAAACTCTCCGTCGTTTATGGGGTGATGAATTTGTCTGGAATACATAGGAAGAGTGTCTGGCATGTTGTAAGAGAAGTTTCGTCTCTGGGTGCAGCAAGGCATTCACATTCATTTGGAAAGCCCGAGCTAGTAGCTGAAATATGGTGTATTATTTTAAAGATGCGTTTCAGATCTTGAAAGTTTAGAATTAGCATCACTACCTGGGAATCTCTGTTTTCCTAATCGATATTTCATTGTATGTTGGTGCAACTCGCTCCACCCTTGCCTTTTATGGTATGTATATTGTATAGTAAGTGTGGAACATGTGTGCAGTGAAGAGACCTCAGAGAGACCTCCGAATGAGAGGATTTTCCCGCTGAAAGGAGGTCTACCTGGAAAACGGAGGCCTACGCCAGCTGCATGTCATTCCCGTCAAACCCGGCCAGGGTCTGTCAATTAAGGAAACACTGAGCAATCTGTGGCCGCTGAAAGAGATCCCTTCACCCTGCTCTGTGGCTGAGAGACGGCCCTTTGTTCACGGGCATGTCTCACATACTTTCAGAGGCCTGATAAGCCCAGGCTCCATGAAAACCCGCATTATATTTGGCCACTGTAATGTCTCCACGGGGGCAGAGCATATTTAGGTAAGCGCAGTCGGTGAGAAGGTAATATCCCACCCCCCCCACCCCCTCCACCTTGCTCTTTATAGGGCCTGCAATATAATCCACAGGTTAGGTGGTCCTCAAGTCCTACCTTAGACCATTTGCTGACTGATGCTCCCCCTACCTGCCCCCACTGGTACCCCCCCCTGCCCGTCTCACCTCCTCCTCACCGTAGTGTAGAAGCAGACCGGGAAGCGAGGGGGTGGCTCTGGCTGTTTCCTGAAATCGGATTAACAGCCCCTGTACACTTGGGTCTGCTGGGGAATGGGCCTGTGCTTTAACCAGGTCCAAGACCACCCAGTGGACCAAAGAGGAGACGGGGGATTGGGTGCAGGAGCGGTGACAGAGACAGGCAGGAGATATGGGGCAACCCCACTTGGGGATTTGCTGTCGCTATGTTTATGAAACATATTTCTTTGCTCTTTTATGGGGACAAGGGTTCAAATTCGAGTAAATGCCTGAAATTCCTCCGGGGCTCCTTTCAGGTGTATCAAATTTTTGTCACTTGACCTGGAAGGAATTGTGGACGCTATATGAAATCTAGGCCCTTACAGTTTTTGCAGAGGAACCACCGAGTTGCATTAAAATTGTGAATTTTTTATTTGATAATTTTATTCTATAATGAATTTAAATTAAACAAATTGAAATACAAGTACATAGCATAAGGATATAAAATAATCATGCAGAATTGCTGAATCGCAAAAGAAAATACAGCTTTTCAGTATGGATGAGAAGCCAGATACTGTCTGTGATCAGGTACATTTCAGAGCATGGATTTTATGGTCTGTTTGAGAAACACCTTTACCCAGGTGTGTTAGATCAGAAGCATGTTACTAAAACTGTCTGTTTTTGGGTATGTGATTTGCTACATAAACATTTCAAATGGACTGTGTTTTGTTTTATAACAGCTGAAACGTACTACATAATTGAAAATGCAAACCAAACATACAGTTTTCTCATGCAATAATGTGCAGTCATACAGTAAATGCATCATGCAATGAACATGCAAGTGTATCAATAACGAGCTTGCAAAGCAACTGTGCAACTGACATGCGACGGAGGCCAATGACTGTACCTTTCTAAATTAGGAGCTTTATATTATTTCTTTGGCCCATTTTTAGACACACGTAAAACAGAGTTGTGACATTCACAGAGTGCTTTTTGACACGTCTCTGTTGACATTTTCAAGAGGTCACGTCACCATTGGTCTCTGTATAAATACACAATTAGAAATTTTGCTTAAACAAATGATAGACTTGTAGTGTTTACAGTGCTTATTACCACAGGGTCTACATCATGTCACCATTGAGGAGTTATATTTACATATGTACTAATATGATGTCTTTCTGGTTCATTTCTGTCACCTTAGACACATTATATTGTTTTTATTATGGTTGGGGATAATTGCTAGTATTAATAGATATTACCGGCAATTATGAGTAGCAAAAATTGCTGCTCGTCAGCCAAAAATCAAATACACGACTTTAGATTTTTAATGTGCAAAATAGACATTGTGCAATAAACAGCCAGTCTTGCAGCATCTCCAATTTCGATCGTCAACAAATTCTCCAGGAGCACGCTCCTGCAGCCGCCCCTTTGATGGTGTCAGGGCGATTTCAAGAGAACACTGAGGGCCCTCGAAAATGAGTTTTTGGCAACTTCCTAGGATGGGCGCTTCCCCGGCAGGCCACCGAGGCTTTGTTAACATCGCCGGTTTAAGCTCGCGGCCTTTCAAGCAGCCCATTATGCCCAACTCAGTGGGGCAGAAAGTGAAAGAGACTTTTCTGCCGTCATGTGGGTATGCCGGCCTTATACACTGCTCAGTATTAGATATTTGTGAGTCATATAAACAGAGCAAAGGGCTGTGGGGCCACTCTGAGAAGTTTTGATAATTGGGAGTTACATAAGTGCCTAAATCCTCAGCGGAGGATTTAATTTTTTTTTCCTATTGTATATTTTGAAAAGCTGAGAAGACCTCACAGCGGAGGGGACAAATCCTTTGACATAACCATTCTGCGGAGGTTAGGAGAAAGTGAAGTCCTGCAGGAGAAATCCGGCTAATTGCCTCCTGTGGTGAAGTCCCCCCCCACGTTCACGGCGCTTTAAAAATTAAATTACAGCTGTAATTCACTGTGGAGATGCGCACCTAAAATCTGGCTTGAGGGGGTGAGGTGTACTGCCGGGAATGACAGCAGGGCCTGGGGCCGGGCCGTAGGTCTTATGAGGAATCAAACATTGTTACTAAATGGGGGGGGGGGGGGGTTCACGCAGAAATGTGAAAAGGTTCACGCAGAAATAGAGGCTTTGAGCTACGCTGTTGACACAACGTTGTGCTCGGGAGCAATTCCCTTGAAATCTAGCAGAGCGGGGAGCCTCTTCCGTGTTAAGGCGTGAGCCGCCTAGCAGGACGTGTTCTGACGCTGCTTCCAACATTAATGAGACAAGGGTACGGGGGGCGGGACACACGTGTAAAGCCGCACCAGCCGCCGGAGCGAGATGTAACCTTTTGAGAAACCAAAAACGAACCTTATTTATCCTGAAATGAAAAAATGCGGCAAAAACATAGCCAATTAAAATGGAAATGTTTGAAAAGACCTGTAATCTCATTTAGTCACTTACACTCTCATTAAAACATTTTGTAAGCAGATTCTGAAGACTGAGCAGCCTTTGACTTGGACAACCAGAATACACATCTGGTTTGAACACGTTTCAGTTTGAAAACCTATTATTGTTCTTTAATGTTAGGCCACCATTACCCAGAATTCACCTGCTGCAGGTTCACTTCCGGGTGGGAAGTGATCATTTTTAACATGAATGATTCTTTTTCTTTGTTACAATAACAACAACTGAGAAACTGTAGTAGTAGATAAACAATACTAGTTTCAGAGCCTAAACAAACATGATTAAAAAAAGGTTACTTACTTATAATTCAATGTTTTAAATGCATTAGTGGACACACTGACATGTACCGTTTCAAATCCAGAATATATATATGTATAGATTAATAGATTCAAAACCATAATTCCTTGCACAATTAATACAGATGAATGTCTAGTTTTCACACAGGAAAGAATAACTAGCTTATTGCAATCATAATTTTTCAGAGTGCATAGCTGTCTGATAAATCACAGGTTAATTCAGGTTAATTTAATGGGTGTTTATGATTTGATTAATGTTTAGTATTGCACATCAGAAAAGTATAATGCAGTTTATTCATGTCTAGTCAGATTGAAATTGATAAAATTATTTGTGAAGTCGGGATATGAATTTGATAAATGTAGCCTATATGACAGAAAGGCAAAAGAAAGCAGGATATGTGATAGATATAGATTTTAAGCTATGTGCTGGGTTTTCATATACCTCAGGTTTGGTCCTTAAGTACGATATATCATTCAAAGCAAGATAAAAATAAGTGCTTGCAACAATTACTTTTGTTGCATGAAAGTGGCCCACGCACACCCCCTTTCATGAATGAGCGGAAATAAGTTCTGCCTCATGTACCCCCCCGGTTAAGTGTGTGGAGGTGCCCCTTTACCCCTCCTGGTTTCTCTCCCAATTATAAAGTGCCAGAGTCTCCCCGTTGCGAGCGTAGCCCTCGGAGCTGCCACGGGGGGTCGAGTGCGCATCCTCCTCTCTGGCTGTCTGCCCCCGGTCGCCCCAGCTGTGAGTGTGTGCAGTGTGTAAATGCGAGGCAGGCTGGGGCAGTCAGGCATGACCCCAGCCGCGGGCAGCACGGCGCTCAGAGCCTATGACCGCACTCCCTCCCTGCAAGTTGGCAAAAGCCTGCAAACAAGGATTTAGGTCAACTTGACACACTCCCCTGTTTAATTCCTTCCACAAATTTGATTTGTTGTTTATTGTCGGCCGGACTGCTGCTGGCACTGCTGCTTTTTGAAGTCCCCCCCCCATCGCTTTTTTTTATTTTTTCATGAAGCAGCTACACCGTTCAAGGGTGCGTATGCTTCAGAAACCAGTATGCCACGACCGGACTGCCTGTAGGAAAATTCTCAAAGCTGCTAATTACAAATGCTGGCTACTTCCCGGATATCGCGGTCCAGCAAATTAAATGTGCCTCGTTGGAGGATTTTACTCCTTAGTTACACTTTGTTTGTTTTAGGTTACAAGTGCGCTAACTCGAAATCCATACCTTAATCCTGTGAGTAACGTGTGCACACTGAACCAGTACTGAGAGTCTGGGTGGACCGTTTTGTCACACGGGGGGTTCCTGACTGAAATTCCCTGTCCCATTGGCTTGGCAGGAGGCTACCAGTTAAGCATTTTCATGGTGGATTTGAAATCAGATTATATACAGGTTCGCTCAATTGACTTAATGGATTTTAAGAGACTAGATCCTATTAATGAAGTGGGTGTCCCGAGGCACTGTCCCCACCAATGGCAAGCTAATCTGGCATGCAAATTAAATCCAGCCTCAATATGCATGCCTGTTTAATGTGATCCATTACACTCTTTTACTTGTTTATATCTAATATTGTAACAGAAATAGGCTTATAAGAGCTCAGGCCCACAGAACAGAAAAGTAATTACTTAGAAAGATGAGGTTTGTTTGGGTCTCAGTTTGCCTGTCTCCCTGCAGAGTGGCGCTAATTCCAGCGGAGGGAGCAGTGATATTTCTTTTATTTTCCTTCCGGAACGTCTGACTCCTGCTCTTCTGCTTTGGCCGCCTCCCCTCGCCAGGGATTTCGGCAGGATTTTTAACTGGCAGCCAGGCAGCCAAGCTTGGGTCTAATCCGAGAGCACCGTTGATTTTTCTACAGCAGGCCTCATCCGCTTTTGCCGAGAGAGAGAGAGAGAGACAGAGAGGGGGAGAGAGAGAGAGAGAGAGAGAGAGAGAGAGAGGGTGAGAGTTAAAGCATAAATCTATGTGCGTGGAATGTGTTTCTTTCTGCAGTTGCCTGTGTTTGTTTACTCATAGTTCCTTTTATTTTGCCTGTTTTTTGGGGCGGAAATGACTGGGCATATTAACCTTTTACACTCATCGTTTTTGGGGGCATGGTCTCCATTACTTAGTTGGCAAATGTCACAACTACTGCTTTCGCTATTAAAACACAGCGCTGTTACGCAAGTCCTGGTTGGCAGTTCAACTCAGAATTCACTCTTTTAAATTGCGTTCCCCTCCTCTTTGAAGATAAATGGCTTGTTGGGGAAAGGAGTTTTGTCTGAGTCATAATCAGGAACATAAACACGCTGAAGGGCAAATGTAATGTCTGATTGTGGGCTCTTAGCAATCTTGGCTCCTATACCTTTTCTGCAGGTTTCTTCATGCCTGGTTAGCTTGGAGTCAACTCTGTTAGTGTCAATGAAGAAAAGGGGTCATCAAGAGGCTGGGTTCCCCCCCGCCCCCAAAATTTCTTGGGCAGGCAAACTCGCATTAGCTTCGAGCACTGCGAGCACCGTGGGTACCTTCTGCACACCAGACTCGTACGATCACATCACAGCAAGGGAAGGAGTACAGAAACAGCGAAAGATTTTCAGAGGATATGTAAGGTGACATTCTAATGTTTGTCATCATTCCGGTATCGGGGAAAAAATCAAAGGTAAAAATTATCGTTTACTTCTTAACTCCCTCCTATTTTGTACTCAACTTTAACAGCTTCCAATAGTCTCTGACACTTGGCTGTCCACAGGAACATCGGGAACAGAGAGTATGCACTCTGACCCATACAAAGTCCTCCCGGGACATGGCTGTTCACCATTTTGCCATGGGGCACGTGCTGCCACCTATGTTGACCAGCACGGACTGGGCACGTGGCATCCTCTCAGCCTGGTGCTCTCCAGCTTCCTGCTGGTTCGCATACCCTCGGAGGCTCTTAAGAAGCAGTGAGGCTTCATAAGGCTGATCTTTTAGCTCTTCCCTCTGCAGGATGACGACATTGCTGTCCTCGTCCTCCCTCTCTTATTTGCCTCATTATCGAAGCTAAAGTCACAGTGTAAGCTATGGGTCATTTTCTGTTGACAGGAAAAAATTAAGCATGCTATTTTCACGGTCATCTGACGGCCCGCTAATATACAGCAAATGCAAGAAAATGGAACTGCAAGGAAATACGTTCTGACCTCGACAATATTTTCTCCACTCGACAACTCTTTTAGCAAGAAGTGTTACATATGAGAGTGGCAAAATGATATGCCTCATCAGAGCTGGCTTGTTATGAATTTATGTAGCTGAGCAGCATAAAATTTTCAACAACCAGCAGTCAGCTAGCATTAGCTTAAGTCACAGTTATCTAATTACAACAATATGACGATATCTGTTGTTAGCCAAAAGATGTTAACCCTCCAAAGTGTAAGATAATTGTAATAGATTAAATGAATGTGACAATATGGAACACAATAATGCCTCTGTGTTGCCTATCACTGTCTTGTGTAGCAGGTTTTCAGTTGTGGAAAAAGAAAAGAATAGCTAGCTAGATGGATAATACCTTTCTTAGCTTGGTATGTTAGAAAATACTACCCTGGCTTCTACAAATGTATGTTAAAATGAAACTAGCATGTAACCAATTTATTTGCTACAATACATTATTCAAGGCAAGGATTTGTCATACTAATGCTTTTGCAGGGCTTTTTCTCAATTATAGTGCACTTTACTGGCTGATTTTCAGCATGTGCACCATCCCTCACTGACTTGTATGCTCGCCCCAGTGATTTTAGACACCTTAAAGGTTTATTGGTGTTACCGTGGAGAAGAACCCAGACTAACACCTTCAGCTAACTATTCACAAGAGGTTTACATCCAACTGTAACGGGAGAAATGGCACAGGTCCAATTGGTTCAAAAGGTGTATATTTTACACCTGTCTATAGCTCTGTTCTGAGCCAGCCATTGCAGTAAGACCTGCAGCCAGCTGGTGCAATGTCCCCTAAGGTTTTTAATGATTGAGGTGATAAATATATCATCTGCCAGTTTTAGCATGCAAAGGTTTACTGATATTTCTTTTGACACAACAGCTTAATAGATTAACAGATTATTAATCCTTTTACATATATTGCATGTTTTATATAAAATGGATTTACGAAGTTTATTTTTGATAGCCAGGATCATTGTTGCGAACATAAAATTTTAACAGTTAAAAATGGGAAAATTGGTTGTTGAAATACTATATGTCTATTAAAAAATAATTTTTATGATACCCAACACTGGCTTAATTAATATAATGATCCATTCTCCTGTCTTTGAACTGCTTACTTATTATATAATTCAGTCATCTTATTTCTTTAGCAAACCTGATTTTTGTCGTATGTACAATTGGGAAGGAGATGAGTGGAAGATTGACTTCCAAATGACCAACAGCCATTATGAGTATTTAGGTATGCCATGTGGGCTGGTTAACGCTCCGTCTGTGTTCCAGGTACTTAATTATATACTCCGAGATGTGCCACACAGGTCATGGTCGGTCAGTGTTACTGTGATTGGTGGAAAATTTGTGGTACATTAAGGTAGATGAATGTGAATTTTACAACGCTACCATCTCCTTCCTCGGATGTGTTCGATACAGGCAGTCTACAAATGTTCCCATGTAAGTGTAAAAGCTATTTTGGATTAGTCTGTTCCATCCACAGTCAAGGAAATACCAAGGTCCATGGACTTCACTAGAGGTTTATTCACTAAGAGCTTTATTCACAATTTTAGGTGAATAGTTGGCCCCATCTCTGAATTTACTGCAACCCCTGGTCTTTTCAAATGGACAATGGTAACTCAAGATGCTTTTGACTTCTGCACTGTGTATAGCATGCATTACCAAAAACTCTTAGGGTTTTTGCACTGCCAGGGAAGTGTCCCACTCAGGATTGTGCACTAACCTGTGACTTTAGTGGAAGATGCAGGTATCCAGAGTGGCATAAGGACATAGCTAACCATGGAAGGCTGTTCTGACAGGAATCCCCTGGCAGAGACACTACATCAGCTCTAAATCATCATACAAAGGGACCAGACACTCACTGTCTACCAGGGAGCCCTTGCACAGCCATTTCAAGGACAAGCAGTGACAGCACCCGGCCATGGACTATAATGCCAATCAGCACCTCACCAAATTAACAAGTATCAATAACATTGAAGCTTACCTCTGTACCTTTGGAAGACGGCTGAAAGACCTAGGTGGTCATGGTGGGACTAGGCCAGAATTCATACTTCATATCTCATGGGGGAAATTCAAGGTGCCTAACGCTGCCTTCTCTGGCTCACAGCTGAAAATCATGAAGCCTTGAAAGTGGGAATCCTCACATAGGCTGGGTGCTACTCATGTCTGCTGTAGTGCTTCCATGAATGGTTGCATCAGCCCAGCTAGCCAGCCAGGGCCCAGTTTAGTCAACTCCTTTGCTTTATCAACCATTGGTTGCAGCCAGATGCTACACCATCGCAACAGGTCCTCAAACAGATGTGTTAACTGAACATTTTAATGATATTCTAAAAAGGATGTTTAAAAGGGTCATAGCTGAGGATGATCTCTTTGGGATCTGGGAGGCTCCCCAAGCGTCCACCAGGTCTCCTTTTTGGAAGACATCTCTGGCTGTGGATAAGGAGGCCTGGAATCAACAGCTGTCTCCATACTGTCCAGTGATCCAAGACAGTGGATTGAATGTGTCCTCCCTTTTCTAAGGGAATACGTGCACCATACAAAGGGGAACGTGAATGGGTATACAGATGACTTGAAATTCTAATAATTAGACTGTGTGTTGTTTAATGTACCCTCCTCATGTACGTTCCTGGCCTCTCGCCGAGCACCATTCCCTTAGAACCAGTCACTTACAAGGTCCAACACCCTGGAAGGTGCAGTGAGGAAAATCTCTACCGTATAACATCCAGAGAAAGTGGGTAGAGCCTTTCAGTAAGAAGCACTAACCTTGTCCACAGATAACACCAACCAAGAAGAGTTTCATAGTCCTGAACAGCAGCAGGACATTTGGGAACTCCTCTATCTTCTCGTTTACCCACTGATGGACTCACATTGTATAACACCCCATCGACCCACAATTTGGGGCTGCAGTGCTATCAGCCATGTCAGATCCTGGAAGCCCACAGGATCCAAATCCAGAAAATTTTATATCTCTGCATTAAACAAAAGCCTCAAAGTCCCTGGATTCACCTGATATTGCTTGTACGCAAACCCAATGGCACCCATCGATTTTGTAAAGATTTGTCAATGCAAACTGAGTGAGGTATCCAAATTTAACTCTTATCCTTTGGAGTCCATATGTTCCTCACCATCTTCCAGCAGATGATGGAAATTATACTTCAACTGTATTGAGCCTATGCCACTGCCTGTCTTGATGATATCATAGTCCATGCTGATAGTTGGGTTGACCACTCCATCAACAGTGCTGCTTGATTCTATTCATTGAACTGGGTTATCTCATCAACCAAGACAATGTCATCTTGGTCTTATAGAAGTTTTTAACCCTTCCTGAACCTTACGCCTGCAGAAAGGAGGTACGGTACGTCACGGCTGAGTGGGAGGTCTTGGGTCTCAAGTGGGCCAAATAGGAAGTGCAGAATTATTTCCTTCATCTTGGTGACAGATCATACGCTCCACTTCAATGGATGTCCAAGGTCAAAGATAGCAATAGTCCAGTGATGTACTGCCTCTGGACATTAATTATCCAAATCTTAGGTCCTCTACCTCCCTCACTCCTGAGGACTGGGGCATCCCTTCTTGCTTCTCCCTTGTGGCTCACTTGGGGGGGAGGTACCCTGTTCATAAAATAGCTCCCTTTAATTGCAAAGAATTCCATGTAAGAGATGGTATATGGTCGTAACTGTGGGACAATCAGCCAGCCTCAAAAAATCTGTGCATATCACTAGTAGAACAGTGTTTCCAAATCGCACACTGTCCAAGTTTTTGCTTCTTACTACAGCTGGGAGAGAGCAAAAATGTGAAATGTCTGGAAGGGAGCTGGGAGGGAGCAACAACGTTTGTGGGACCCTGGGGACCGGGTTGGAAAACACTTGGTATGGTTCTGACTCGGAGACCGAAACCATGACTCAAGATTGTGAACATTTATATTGCGGTTCTGTCTCCCGGATCCCCCACAACCCCTTGCTGCAGGTGCAACCTGTTGAGCTCACATTGTCTTACTAATATTACCAAGGTAATCATTCATTTCACAATTAATGCTATAGCACGTGTGAATCACAAAATTATTCTATTTTAAGTTAGGGCAAGCTGTATATTTTGTATACTGCACATTACAAGAGTTGTACAAGGGTATATTTGTCATGTACAGTTACTATTTTATATGTATTTTCAAATTACAAATGACTTGTATTGTAATGAAATACAATTAAACTTATTTTTATGTTTTGACTTTCTGTATACCTCAGTACCTATAACCTGGACTGAATTTGGAAAGAATGTTTTGTGTTGGCTGCCTACTTTACTCAGAATACATTCCACTTTTGATCTTGATTTTAAGGCATGGCATCTATTTTAAATAAAGTCCTTAACCAATACTGTTGTTTTAATGTATAATTTTGCATGGTATGTTTCAGTGGTTTGGCTCCAACATGACTATTTCATTTACTATGGTATTCATTGTTATATTTATTATAGTTGCTGTCTTTGGATGGTGTGTGACTCAGTGCGTTAAGCCTCTGTGCCTGTGATCAGAAGGTCGCTGGTGAGAGGCCTGGCCTTGGTAGAACAGTCACATGTCTGTGGGCCTGTGAGCAAGGCCCTTAGCCCCCGCTCCAGGGGCTCTGCATGCTGTCTGACCCTGTGCTATGACCCCCAAAGCGTGAATTCACCTGCATGTGAGTCTCATGGAGAGCAAAATGAGGTAGGTGAAGAGAATGTACTTGCACAAATGACAAGAATCATTTAATTTCTTATACAATTTTTTAGTTTTTTTAATTTTGGTTTTTGCCCACAAATGTGCTGATATCCTTGATTGTGTTCACTAAAAAAAACAAAGATCTTTGATCTAGAGCAAGGGTGGTCAATCTTATCCGCAAAGGGCCGGTGTGTATGCAGGTTTTTGGTATAACCTTTAGGTCAGCTGTTCAAACCCAGGTGTGAGGACTCTTCAACCAATCATTCCTCTAATTAGTAAACTAATTAGGGAGTTGCAATGAAAACTCGCACACATAATGACCATCTCTGGTCCCCTGATATAATGAGACTTACTAAACTAAAACAACATCCGGTCAATAATCCAGTTCAGATGCTACCTTTCACAGGAGTCAACAAGAGTCATTGTCCTCATACTCTTCAATTTGTAATCACCCTCACCTATACTCAGTTCATTAGTCTATTTAAGATCACTCAGCAATATTTCTTTTGTAAGTCTTGGGTTTGGTCATGTTTGTGTTTCATAGTCTAGGAATTTTGGTGCCATAGTTCTAGTTTGCTTAGTGGTCTTCGCTTGATCAGATTTGAGTTGTTCTCTGGTTCAGCTCTTTATTTGTTTTTACAATTCTCTCCCATGGCTGGGGATATAGAACCTTTCAGTAAAAAGCTTCACAAGGCAGCTATGCTTATAGAAAACAACAATACAGTGCTAAAAGAATATGAATATTTTTCTGATTTGGGGGTAGTCTAATGACACACAGAAATCAGCTGATGAATTTAGCACATCTCCCACTGTCAAGCGTGATGCGTCATGTACTTTCTGCCGAGGCAACCTTGTCATAATCATCCCACCAAGGGTTCATGCATTGCATCAATCTTTATATCTCTCTTTAAAGATGTGACAAACAATAGGAAATACACCTCTTTTGATTTTTTTTGTTTAAAGTCATAAAAACTTTGTATTGTCTAATGTCTGAATTCAGGCTTGCTGAAGAACATTTTAGGCAATATTTTAACATTCCAGAATTAGTTTTAGAATAGAACAGAATAGTAGCAATTAAATTACTTTATGTAATAAATGCAATATTATTGTCAAAATCCATATCCAACTTAAATCTGAAGTATGTATGTAACTATGTACATCTAATTCCTTGTTTATACACACACATATACATATGATCTGTTTCTTTATATTTACATGAATTGTTCTGTTGGTTTTGCACTGTTATGATTGTATCTGTGCACTTTATTCCTTTGCAGTTGTTTCCAACCAGCTTTCGCTGGGATCAGAAAGGTATATTCATCTACGCATTTGCAAGGAAACCAAGTTGTAGGCACACTGACCAGAGTTAGAAATTTTGTTGTCTGAAAAAAAAATTCATCCTGGGAAATCACCAGAGGATTTATTTGATTTTGTTGTGCAGTGAATGAATTTTTATGAAGGACAGTAATAAAATCCATCTGTCCGACCTACCGTTTGTCATTCCATATTCCAACTGCTTATCCAGTATGGGGTTGTAGAGAGCCCAGGGTCTATGCTGGGAATAAGACAGAACACCCAGGATGACATGTATATGATAAAATTCCCATCACCCATAATCCATGATTTCCCATGACTCCTTGCGGTTTTCGAATAGCAAGACTAATTCAGGGGATGTTGCCAAATGCTAAATAGGAATTGTATGAAAATTTACAGCTGCTATCCACTTCCTAGGAAATAAAATTATTATTCATTAGGAAGAAATGCTATATAATATACAGTTGTGCTGCAGAAAACGAGGGAAAGCCTTTAATTTTAATGGAATTCCCCTATAATCAATTATAGAGTAATGTAAAGTACAGTTTTGCTGCTTACAGACATCATCAGATAATATGCATCCATTCCTCTGAACCGTGTGGGCACCATGTGTCCTTTATTATAAAGTTTCTAGCAAAAAAGATACAGCAATACTGTATTCATACTCATTCATTGAGTATTTGAATTTAATAAGCTTATCTACCACAGATAATGCTATTTTTTATTTCATTTTATTGGTTTGCTTTTTTGATTACCACTCTTTTATAGGCCAATAAAGTTTATATTTCAAAATTATATTTTATTTATTTTAGTATTTCTGTTAGCTCAGTAACATCAGAACTGCTGAGCTGGGTTGTATTATTTGAATCATTTTAATAAATCATTTTAATGACAATACATCCCTCTGATAAAACATTATGACTATTCATCCTGCCCGTGCAGACCTCTGTCTTTCCTTACTTCGATGCTGTTCTGAGACTCTCTGAAAATACGCATTTTCTTCATCTCTCTCGGCCCACTCTCGGTTCAGCTACACATGTACCGAAACTTATGCAATCCCAGTCCCTCAGCCATAACAAATCCAGGCATCAGTTTTACATGTTCTCTTTTTTTCTTTGCCCAGTAAGAATGACCATTCCTAAGAGGCTGTCTTTCACGCCCGGACACAACGCCGCTAAACAATGACACGCCTCCTAATTGCGTAATGACGGCAGAAAAGCCGGCCCGTCACTGCACATGTGGTTCGGCACGACCTGCCTTTGAGAGAAATTAAAAAAGACGTTGGGCCGAATATTTTCCGTTTATTCGACACCAACAGCCCGGCGAATATAAATAAATAAAGCCTTTCGCGATGCAGGTATGCTTGAGCGTGTGCACCTCATTTCAAGCACAATTAACTTGAAATGGAGTGTTGCAGGATCAATAGTCCCCAGTTGATCCAGAAGGTCTGTCACTCTATAGAAATGGCACACATATGGTAATACCCCGAGCTTAACAACAACTTAGAGGATTTACTGTTGCCGTTTTCAGACCAACATGAATAACAAACAGTAGGCCACCCCCTGGGAGCCATCTTCCTTTATTCCACCTTCAATTAATCTTTAGGGGGGAGGATACCATTTAAAATAAATGTCGGGGGTAGGTAAGGAGAGTACATTGGAGTTTTCTAGGACCAAACAGTGCAAAAAAATTTTTTTTCTTTTAATACTACTACTAATTGTATTTAGAGGTTGTGAAATTGACTTAAATACAAGGATGACCACCATTCTGAATCTAAATTTGATAAACTGCAAAGATTATTGGATCTGTGTTACATTCATGTAAAATGTGCTATTACTAGTAAGCAGAATTTCAGCAGTAAACATATACACAGCACTAAACATCATGTTTTTCAATCTCAGTGAAATCAAAAGACTACCTCCACATGTATATCCAAGGCTTGTGGTAGTTTATAATCATGTTGTTGACTTTGGAGACCTTTAGCATTTAGTTTTTTAGTCATTCTAAAGAAATTTCAATATAATGCATTTTAAGAATATGAACAGCTCATGATGAACAATCGATGCTTACGTGCAAGTCATTAATTATCTTTGGAAGTTCAGCCAGTGACTTAACACACCTTTTTGGTCTCTCTGTATAGTGTATATATGCACTGCATGTTGGTATTTGTCTGCCAAACTTTTGAAATCCCAATTAAAGTGATACGACTTCTGGCCTGAGACTGGAATAAAATACCGGAAATAACTGGCAGCCGGCTGCTTTTACATTTTCAGTTAAATGTTACTTCTGGACTGCAAAAAAAGGTACAAGTGAACTGTGTGCTATATCAGATTCACCAGTTACAGAAACTGTTTCTCTTTTTATGGTACAGAATTGAACTTTTGATTACTGAAACTTCATTAAAATAAAAAGTACACGCTGTGCAGGCATATTATTCGGTTCGGTGATTGACTTCCTTGGTCTGACCGTGACTTGCTGAGGGGAATATAACGTAATGAGACATCGTAAGATCAGCTGAAACCTTTTAAACGGTATGCAGCGTCGGAAAGCTACTATGAAAATGGAGCTAAGGTACCAGTTCCGCTACTTCCTGTTCTTATGAATTAGTGAGTTAAACTACAAGTCAAAGAGGGGAAAAAGTTGCGTTCTGCATTTTAACATATTCCCTACCAAAGTAATGAAGTTTTCTTAAACTAGCTTGGGGCCAAAAATGGCCTTACATTTACTGTTGATTCATAGGGGAAACACAGGATGCATGCTGTAATTTGTGAGAGAAACGCTCAGGTCGAGAGCTGCACACAACATTAACACAACACCATTCAATAGCGAACTCCCATAGTTTCCCAGTGGCCTGCCGTGTATGATGGCTTTTTCTCCAACTGAGCTGTTAATTAAATAGCCTCGATTGAGCTGTTGATTGGAAGAACCACATAATTCAAATAATGTTAAATGTAACACATTTAAAGACTCCCTCTGCGTTTTCCACAAGTTGAACCGTCAAACGACTAGCAACTCTCCTAAACTGCCGGTATTATTGATACAGCGGTGACGCAAACCAAAACTACTATAGCTACTTTTTTTGAGAAATCTTTGTTTTTATTTGTGCTCTGATTTATTTTTTTTTAAATGAAGTAGCAAACTGAAGCATTGCATATTATAAATTGAATAACACATTTTTTTTCCAGATCTGCAAGAAAATGAAGCTGTATATTGATATGAATGCAATAAGGACTGCTTAACAAGAAGAGCAGTGAATTGTCCTCTTCCCTTGATACCGACCGGTCTTGTTTTGCCATGGGGGGGGGGTCTTGCTTTGATTTGTTTGTTAATTATTACTGCACACGCAGAATCATGATCAACAATGGATGTTGGCCCACTGTATAGGGGAGTTTGTCTCTAATGACTTTTTTTTTCCCATTTTGGAATCCATTACCAGTTTTCCATAGCACTCGGTGTCTGTTGACACAACTTTCGCATGTGGGGTTGACGCACTAAGGCAATTTCCGATTTGCTCCTCAGAGTGCTTTTATTAGTGTGACATAAATTGCTCTTATGAGG
>JABFEA020000044.1:9015668-9031381 GCA_019775915.2 Cyphomyrus plagiostoma
CCCCCCCCCCCCCCCCCCCCCCCCCCCCCCCCCCCCCCCCCCCCCCCCCCCGCGACGTTAGTAAAGAAATTAATATGTGATAGCAGCGGGGCTTCGCGCTCCATCCTTAAAGCCTCAGCCTTTATCATGCAAATAAACGAGAATAGATGGAGTTGGGGGGGGGGAGCGGGGGGACTGGGAGGAGAATTCCCAAGCTGGTGTTTGGACAAGATGCAACTTTCTTGCATCTGAGGCTCACGATGAAGAATTTGTCTGGAGAACTCGGCCGTAATTTGAATGAAATGGCAGCTGAATTGGGGGCGGGAGGGAACATCTCACCCTCTCCCCTTACCCCCCCGCACCCGGGGAACCTGGGAAATGTCCGCTGGTTGCCGTGTTTCTGCAAGGCCTATTTCAGTCAATATAAGGCGTAATACGAGCTGATTCCCCCGCCGCTGGCACTTCTCCTTGGTTATCGGAGAGGCAGTTCATTCGCCTGTGTGTTCATTTTATTTTAAAGGGCACATCAGTTTTGCTATAATGCTTTCTAAAATCCCCTCATTATCCGTAAGTGTGTGTGTGGGGGGGGAGGTAAATAAATAAAAAAATCAACTAGAGAGGCTCTACCTTGAAACTGACAGCTGTTATTGTGCTTGGATATGCCCTGCCATCTGGTGCTTACGCCAGGCAGTGAGAGGGGTTAATTTTCGCTGATTTATTCGGCTGCCGCATTGCCCTGGAAGCCGCGGAGCCAGTGTGTACAAGTGCAGAACATGTCTGCCTCCGGATCTCGGGGGGCGCTGTTGAATTTATGAGTCCGAGTGGTCATCGGAGGGAGAACGGCAAAAGGGCACCACAAGGGATTCTCCAAGTTCAATCAGCGTAGTGAAATGTAGCAATTAATGTATTTGTAACTAAAGACTGTTATTGGGAGCCACAGGTCTATCCAAAATCCATTGTCAATTCTCCACTGAATGCCCTCAAAAAGCAAAAGTGTGATTTTGAATGTAAATCCAAAAAACCTTAAGTTCATTAGTGGCCAGCTATGTCATGGGAAAAAAATCAAAACAATGACATCTTCATTGCTTTATATATTTTCTTTTAACTGACTTAAAGCTAAATTGATTTTATCATTTTGGTAAGACTGTCTAACGTTAAAAACGATCCTACAAAGGTATGTGTGTAATCACTTCTTTGACAAGCATAATGTTTTGATTATAGTTAAATTGGATGGATAATATGTTTTGCAGATGTTCAAATACAAGAAAATAATGGACACCTAATATATGACTGAATGATTTTCCATAAATGATTTTCTTTATTCAGATTTTTGCTCATAGATACAGTATTTAACATGTATTTAACGCCCTTGGATTCTGGAAACTTTCCAATAAAACAAAACCTTTCTAATAAGATTTGCCCACAGATAATTGAATTATGCATTTAGCTAGCTAATTACTGAATTTCTGGAAAAGACTTAGAAGCGCGTAATAATTTTCATATCAGCATAAAGCTTAAACTTAATTAAGCTGTGATGTAATATGACACATTCAGTAATCCCATTTTCAGTTTTTCAGATAGGAATAGTTCAATATCAATGGTGTGTGTGTGTGTGTGTGTGTGTGTGTGTGTGTGTGTATGTGCGTGAATGTCTGTGTCTGTATGTGTGCATGTCAATCTGACCACCAATGTAAATGTTTCCAAGTAATGGTGCACAAGATGTGTATCAGTAGCCTCTGGAGAGGACAGGCTCTGTTGAAATTAATAGGCTTCCTGGGGCTAAATTAGCAAGGGTGTAAAATAATAGTAACCATCGGTGAATTGTTTGACAGACAGGGCGGAAGAATCAGAACAGCAGGTAGTTATTATATGAAGTGGTGGAGAGGGATGCTTTGAGGACCCGGGGTGCCACATTGGAAACAACAGTTGGGGTTATAAATACATGCTGGAGAGTCTAGAGTTTCACAGTCTGAGACCGCACTGAAGAACAGCATGGTTTTGTGACACTGGAGTCTTTTTCCAAAGTAGGGCGTGTCATGTAAATCCAGGCTGTTAGGCTTGTCATTGTGACGGTATATAGCGCGTCTGGTAGCGGCACAGATTTACAAACTGACAGGCATCCAGTCACGTAGCTAAAGAATCTCATGAGGAAAAAGTTCTAATTTAGGAACTTTGGCAAATAAGGCCTATTACTAAAATGACTAAAGACTACTAAATTGGTCAATGAAGTGTCATAGAGTTTGGGTCTCACTGTCATTACAGTAAAATTAAAGATAATTTAAAATAATGCATTCTACATAAATTCATCATTTTATATCAATTTTCATGCATGTGCCATTTTTTATTTTAATATGTATTATTGGATTTTAAGTATTATGGAAATTGATGTAGGAATAGATTGGTTTTAAAATTATATATATCTATTTTTTAATATGCAGTTGATTTTGACTTTCATTTTTATTGATATTTACATTACAGTATTGCAAGATATTTGATTCTACTGGAGTAACACAAGGCTATTTTGTACGAAACAGTCACATATCACATATCAAATTATTGTAAGCATCACTGAGAGAGGCATATATCTTAATATCAAATGTATGAAGTTTCTACTGTTCTGTTGCAGTGTGGAACATTATGGTTTTACAGTCTTCTAATTTATGGGTTATTGGGGAAATTAAGGGGTTTATAACAGACTGAACAAGTAAAATATTTGAAGGAGTATTTGATTTTGAATTGTTGTATTAAAGGAAATGTACGTTACCTAAGAATGAAAATGGGAAATATAGTAACTTTTAGTTTTTTCTGTATATAAACCATAAACCATTAATTTAGAATTATAAGCGGTAATTGTAGCTGAACAAATGATAATGTATGAGTTTTATATATATATATGCGCCCCATGACCGGTTTGGAAAAATGCACACAGCATACGCATTAGGCACTATTCTGTTTAAATATGAGTACATGTAATAATAACGCGATATTTTGTAACAAATGGATAGTCATCTAAAAGTACTACTAAAGGTGGTGTAACATTTATGACTCTAGAATGCTATAATATTTCATATAATATTTAAGACAGAAAAGTGTGCAAAATGTTTCAGATCATCCAATAATAATCAATAAATAAATTAAATAATAAGCAAGCTAGTTTATCGAGTGGTCTCATACTGTTCATATGCATGTGGTTGACTGGAGTCCATCTACAGCCGTCCCTCAGTGGTGGGAATGAATGCACTTTGTTTGCAGACTTTCGAAACACCCTTGGTCAGAAAAAACATCACATATGGGCACTCATTTGCCCAAAGGGTTAATGTTGATGAAAAGGCAAACAAATGTACCCATAAATAGGTGCTTTAGCTGGAAGAGAGGGCTTTTATGCTACCAGCTCATTTAGAATTCTGTGGAATGTTTAACAAAATGGTACAACATACAACGCTGACGGCAGGGGGTAAATTAGAGCTCCGAGATGAATTATCAAACAATTAAAAGTCCCAGACTGAGCCAAAAAGCAAAACGCAGAATATGGATTAAAGATACTGTGATTTCCCCCCAAATTTTATTTTGGATGTGTGTCAAAATGCATATTCTAATTTTTAATTGTTAAGTCCTATATATTTCTTAAGATAGATCTTACTTTAGCGATCTATTTGGTGAGTGAACTGCCATATTGGTCGAGAGAGCTAAAAAAGGTTGATTTGGTTTTGTTACCATATGGGCGCAAAAAAGGGAGTCAGCGTTTAACAAATCAAATCAGCTATGTCGACAAAATGTTGACAAAATGCTACAAACCAACATTATGTCTATATAATTTTAAACCCTTTGCTGCCATCTGTTCGGCTGACAAAAAACGTTCTTTATTTCTTCTTTTGCTGTTTAATCTAGTATTACTGTACAGTATCTTGCCTTTATTCAATTAAAAGAATGTCACCGTTTGATCTTGCAATAGGGTGCAACTTCCTCTAAATTACTCCTTCGACTGCACGTCAGCGTTGGTCCCCACCATGCGCGTCTTTTGTTTCCCCTTAACTCTGGTACCTCTTCTGGTGTGCTCAGTAAAAAGTACATGAAGTAGCTGTGTCTGCTTACTCAGAAGCAATGCCTTCCCGTTTGCATACTTTGAGAGGCCGCCTAGAGGAGCAGGCTGTCCTTTCCCCGCCTCGCGGCCTGACCTCGTGATTGCAGGGCGCCTCCGCCAGCGATAATAAAGAGGTCAGCGGGAACCGGGCCACGTAGTGTGCTGAGACTGCAGTGAACTGGTCAATAATCTATTACCACATATCACCCACCACAGAGTGACAAATGCCCATCAGAGAAATAGGCCTCCAGAGGTCAATGGCGGTCTGGTGACCTCTGACGCGTATGAAAAATACCGCAGTGGTCGACCAGCGCAAGCTTTGATCCCGGAGAAATTCCTTGCAATCGCCTGAGCCATTTAAGGTATTTCATGTTATAGCTGGAAGAGCCAGGACACAATGTATTAATTTGCATTCCGTTAGGCAGACTACAGGGAGAAAAATGCAAGCAAAATTTACAATTCTTTTTTCAGGGATACGCTTCTTGTGATGCTGGAAAACGTAAGCCGAGACAATGACATCATTTATACACATTTAATAGTGCACTGTTTGGAGTGCAAAGTGGAAACCATTTAATGGCCGTGTCTGATAGCCCAGTCCACATTTCTCCTAGTACTATAGTATGTATGTTGTGCACCTACAGAGATTTTGCTGTATGCCCTGCATAGCCAAAGATTAACAATGAACGATACTTTCCCTAATTATCAATTTGCTCTTTGGTAAGGAAATCTTATAGCTAATTGGTGACACTGCTTTCATCGACTGTCCCTTCATTGACCAGGCTGTGATTAGAGGTTTTAAAATGTAATCATTTATCTATCTTGTAACCTTTTATCTTGGTCAGGGTTTCTTGGGGCATATCCCAGAAATCATAGGGTACAGAGCAGGAGTGCATCTGTGACAGGATTACAAGTGCATTACAGCATATCTCCATGCACATACATGGTCACATACACAATGTTGACAAACCAAGTCCCGTGACTGGATGTCTTTGGACTGTGGGAGGAAACCAAAGTATCCACAGGAAATCAACACAACATTGCGAGAACATGCAAACTCCACACACAAAGTGCAGGTGATATTCATACCCCCAGCTCTGGAGAGTACAGTTTGACCCTCTGAACCAGTTCCACCCAAGATGCAATCAATTATCTGAAACTATATGTTCCATAGGTTCAAATGATTACGTGGTTCTGCTTTTTATTGTATTTACAGGAAAGAAATAAGAAATAATTCTTCACCTCGATGCTGGTTATGGTATCTACATCAGCTTTAGTAATAGTAGGCAAGGTCGGTTCTATACTAGCCATCCTTACCATGGCTAAGGTAACAATGCTGCTTGGTCTTCTTGGTAGCAGCTGGTTACTTGGCTGAAGACCCTCAAGTAGCCCTCAGGAATGGCTCATGGACTCATTCCCAGCTTTCCAGTTAAATTTGAAACCTCAATGACCATTTAAAAATTTGTTTTGTGGCAGGTCTTTCATTGACTCGATTACAAGCTTGCCGACTTGTCTTTTGCCCAGTTGTGACATTGTTGCTTAGTAGAAACAGAAAAATCCTGCTTGACCTTGCAGACGTCTGTCGCTTTGTAAAACTTCCCCATTACTGCTTTGCTGATTAGTGAAATTGATCTGGACATTACATTTACTGTGGTATCATTAGATGTCCTCATGTTAATCAGATTCCTTATTAGTAACAGTACGCGCATGCATTTTAATTCAAATGTTATGTCTTTAGTCAACCATACCATTACTCAGTTTCTCAGCACTGGGAGGTTAATGTTTGTCATTATATACAGTTTTCTGCATCATGAAATGGCAATAAAATTCCACCACTTCTGATTGGTGGGAAGTACGAAATAAGTGTGTGATGTCGTTGAGATCGTGAGTCTTGGGTGCTGTGCCCTTGAGAAAGTAATATAATGGGAGTCGTGTCAGAGTTGAAGTGTCATAATTATGAAATGCTTCTGATAAAAGTACTTGGTCAAAAACAAATTACTGTGGTATAATAATATGTTACGTATTATTATTAATGATTTCGAGGTTTGTGAATGCTCTTTCTGAAACTGGGCCTTATTCAGGGGTGCAGTCAGAGATTCACCGCTAGGCGCTGATGCTGGCCAAGCTAATGCTAACTGCCCTATTTACCTTATTTGCGGTTTGTGAAATATGTCGGGATTCCTCCATGTGTAACGTGCATGTCTTTGGGATATGGTGCTTGGAGCTCCATGGGTGGGGAAAAAAGACTAGAATCGACAAAGCAGGTCTCTTTAGATGCAGTCTGACGAGCAAAATGTCATGCTATCGCGCCACCTCACCATTTAAATCAATTAATTCGAGGGCACTGAAGCGATTCCTCTGCCGTGTTCTTTTCTATTCATTCTTTTCCCCGTCTTAATTTCCTCTCTTCTACCTTCCTGCTAGCTCGATAAACAGCAGTCAACATGACAGAATGTTTATCAGTATGGCTTTATATTTCTTTCCACAAATCATTTCCTGTTTAGTGTTCGGCTGCTATTTCATGGTCTGTAATATCTATGGTCCAACACACCACAGTGGTGGAGAAGATGTGTAGAAGTTTCTGGAACCTTCTGTTTGACATCGATTTGATCGAGAGAAGAGATTAATTCTTAAATGCATCATGCAGAAATGCAGGATGTGTTTCAGGGTGAAGCATTGCTATAAAAATATACTGTGCTTGCTGGCACACAAACCCCTGAGCTTGTAGCGCGGGGGCAAATCACCGAATCATTTCCTCTTAATAAAACCATGAACTGTATATAATGCAGCTGTAATTTAACGTCCGGTCGAGCTATAAGAAAGCTCTTGATTACCGAATGTGAAACACTTTGTCACAAAAGAAAAATGGTAGCTAGAGTAGATATACGGCACACAAAAGATGGAAGGATGGTCAAAGAAGGTCCATCAAATCATTGTTTATTTGAATCGCATCTGGCCTAATTACAGAGCTGTGAACGCTAATTCTCTGTAGGTAATGGAATTTCACCGAGACCTGTGCTTTGATGTACCTGTGTTCACGATGTATTGGCAGACCCGCACCCACGTAATAATGATAGGAATGAACACTGGCCATTTTAAGTAGTAAATCAATAGCAAATTAAAATTTTAAGGTCTGAAACTCACCATCAGAAAAACACATAATTAGTTCTGAGAATTCTTATGGTACACAGTGAAACGTTCAACATATATTAGATTATTAAAGCTTCTAAAACCAAGTCTACATGAAAAGTAACACATACGCCGTTACTCCTCATCAGTTGTCTTCTCCCAGAGTTTATTTCCACCCACATAAACATTTTGTTACAGCAGCAGTGTATATGATGTCAGAATAGCAAGTTTAATAAGTTGATTCATTTTGATGACGGCTGTCAGGGTGTCTGTTACTTATATTGCAAAAAGCTTGAATTAGTAATCACATCATTATTATAATGACAGACACAAGGGAAGGACTAGAATATGTAGCTTGGACATCCTATGTACTGACACGCAAGTTTACATGGAGAAAACGGAACACTGCCATTGCTAAATCGTTCAAATGGGCTGACTTTGAGGTAATGATGCATAGCTGTCTCATAGGTATCCTCAGATAATGGATCTTAGAGACTGGTCTTTAAATTGTTATTAAATATGATTATTCTGTTAACTAACCTAAATGAGAATTTGTGTGTGTGTGCACCAGGAACAAATACCATAATTTGATTTGGGTAAATGAAGTTCCACAGGATTTCCTGCTAGCTCCCAATGTTGCATCGTTTTATTAGCATACAAAAAATTTTATCATTAAATTTATATTGGTCACGCAAACATATAGAGCGCACACTCTCACACACACACTCACACTCAGAGGGCCTCTCTGCTGCCTCGTATGCAGGATACTGATGCTCCGTACAATGAGAAAACTGCACAGTTGGGAAGGTTACTTAAAAAAGTCTCAAAAACTGCCAGTTCCCCAAAAATAAATCAGCCTTCACCTAGCTTCTGTTTCTGTTAGGTAGCGAACATATTACTGGAACTAATAGAGACCTCTAGTCATTATGGTTAGCATGCTGGAGGATGGTCCTGCGCTGAGACACTGATGTTCATATGCAGTGGGAGGTTGCCCTGGCCACTGGCGGTAGGTCTCGAGGCGGCTCGCTTGTCTCCGCTTACCTTCCTTGGCTCAGGGTAGCGTCTCCATGTGTTGAACAGAAGGAAATTAGCTGCACCTGAACGACATGGCACAGGCCCCAGTGGCTCTGTGATCTACGCGCAAACTCCCTTTTAATAGACTTACACCTCATTTGGCCTCCAAAGCCCGCTGAAAGGTCCCTGAGGGCGGGGTGGGGGGGAGGGACGGGGAGGAGGTCCCTTGGAAGCTGTCGCCAGTGCTCGCTTTAAGGCAGCTGCAGTGGGAAGGAGAGCTTGATTAGATGGTGATTCACATCCAAATAGGACTTCAGGAGACAATGCAGTGTGCTTCCCCTTTCAAAACACCGGGGCCTCCTGTCTGACCTCTGTCACCAGCAATATGTGTCAGAAGCCAGGCACCCACGCCCAACCCCCGCGCATTTCCCCACCGTCCATTCCAGTCATTTTGAACTCATTTAATTGAGAGCAATAAAATCACTTATGTTGTCTAGTTTGAATTCTGCACTTATTTTTATTTTTGATGCAGAGCGTGTTGTTTTATCAGTTGCAAAGATGATATGACAAATATATATTTTCCTGGACTAGCTAAATGTAGAATGAGGCGTTTGAATGCGCAACTTAGTTTTAAACCTGCAGTGAAAGTGGGTCAGGACACAAATACTGCTTTCTTTATTATTCCTCATGCTCTGACAATCTTCTGGATTTCCCCCACTCATAATTGACCCGACGTGATACTTTTCCTGCATGAGTTCCAGGTTTTTTTTCTTTATGCACCCCTGCTTTGTTTCTGTCTTGTTTTTAAGTGTGTTTCATTATAATGGCCGTTAACATAAATTATACTTATTTAAATTAGTCAACTGAAATTAAGTGACCTTTTATTACACAGGCTGACTCTGGGATTTTCTGCCTTCTGTTTGCAGAAAGACTTTTAGGGTTCAGCTCATACAGAAGAACGCTCTATAAATACTCATTACACGACCGATCGATAATATTTTCCATCACCAAAAAATGAACAAAGTGATCCGTTTTCTCTGAAAACATCAAGCACTTACTACTATTGCATCTCAACTTAATATAGAAAAAAATGGTTTTAGAACATGACAGAAATGAAAAAATATCCTCATAGAATTAGACTGTTTAAGACCTCCTACCTATTAATGCAGCAGACATGAATTTGTTGGAATTTGTCCCAGTATCTCACTATCACTTAATATTTGCCCTTCAAAGGTCACACGCGATAATGTTCTGTGACACTAAATTGTCGAGCTAAAGTGGGTTATTTAAAGCTGAGGTAAGGTGGCTGGCTGTCGCTTTAATGAAAGCGACAAAGCGATTTGGCTGTAACTTTAAATAATCGATCATAGCTATTCAAGTTCAAAATTCCAATAACAAAAAAGTAACACTTTCCTTAAACTTCTCAGAGACGAGTTGATGCCAAAACGTACCTGGGGTTGGATTGAATCTCTTGCCATAGTCATTTAGGGAAGACTATTAGTCATCAGGGTATCTCATGCTCAGATTAATATGGTGATGACCTTCTGAGGAAAGGTCTGGATTTGCTATTTCGCAAATAGCAATGAATACCAATTGCTGCGTGGTGCGATGCATTGCTGTAGAGTTATGCATCATTGTGTCATATTTAAATTGTGTGCTGTAACCTTGCTATGCCTATAGTGCCATATGTTATGCCTTTGGTTTGGTGACATTGCTTCTGCCACATCAGTCATTTAACATATGATTGGTTGTTTCAGACACAAAAGTCTGATCTGATTTTCTGGAAGGTTCCTAAGAGTACAATTATATTGTTCTCAAACAATATTACAGAACAATGGTAACAAAACAAATATTAATAAAATTACTCATATGGAACATTGGCTTACTTTAAGATATGAAATTTATTGGACATTATTGAAAGACTGTCCAATAGTTTGGTGTGGAAATGAAGGAACGGCGACATTCGTATTTTTCAAACATTTAATTTGTAACTTACAGAGCGGGAAGTATGGTTACTCCATCATTCAGGTCTTCCTGAATTCCATGTATATGTTAAAGAAAGGCTTTTATTTAAAAAAAAAAAAATAGTTAGACAGCTTTAAAAAAGTGAGTTAATTTTATAAAATGCTTGGTGAGAAAAGTACTCGTTAAAAATATACTAATGTATATTCTCATTCGTTCTTTGTATTGTTACACAAATGTTTGCTACTGTTTTTAGATGTCTGTAAACTTAATATGCTTAATGAATTGATGACTGACCAAGAAAATCCTGGCGGACAGTATAAGTAATAGATTACGACCTGCCTTGCCCTGAGTGACTGTAATGGGTCCGTTTCCGTCAGGAAGCAAGGAAACGAGCCACAACCTCACCTCTTATTTTCTTCCGCCAGCGACATTAATCTTTGGCAATAATTGAACTTATTTCAAGAGGGATTTGAAGGTACTTCAGTGAATGTGTTCGGGGGCTTAACACAGTACAGACATTGTTCCTTCTCACACTTTATTAGATTACATCTAATCTATTGATAATGTATCTAATTAAACATGAAGATCTCTCTCATCATTTATCCCTTGGTTAGTTCAAAGACATCCCGTGTCGACACCAAGCTCCATTGTCTACATATTAAGTGGGGCCCTGTACAGATTTGAACAGCATCTTAACTTCCTAAGTTAGAGTGTGCCTGAGGTTAAGTGGTCTCTTCGCTCACAGCACCCATCTTCACTCTGTAATGACAGCTGGGGAGCAGGCAGTTGCTATGGTAATCTCTTCCCCACAGAATAGAAATTTCCCAGACTGCTCGTTTCAAACTAAATCAGTCCTATCTAACTTAAAATAATAATGTGCAGTTTTAGCCATATTAACAAGTACAACTTTAAGAAGTTTCTTTCTTGTCGCTTTTGCTTTAGTAGAAGCTCTCTACAACTAGGGTTCTTTTTAACTTAGCTTTATGGGGTGATTTGCTAATAAATATCATTCTTTGGTGGTTATAACTTTTAAACGTTCGAGTTGTATTTTTAAGTATGCTTAGTGTATCCAGTATTGGATAATGCTTTACTTATAATGCATTATAGATGACAGCTTTAATGAATAGTATAAGAATTAATAATGCATTACAACAACTTCTATTGGCAGTCATAGGACATTGTAGTGTTGATATAATACTTCATGAGCTCCAATGAAGCTCTCATCCATAATGCACTATAGATACCTTTATAATGCATTGTAATGTTTGGTATAAGCGTTGAGGATGCTTTGAACTGCATTATGAAGGTATCTATAGTGCATTACTGATGAAAGCTTCATAAACCATACATAATGCATAATAATCATGGCTATAATGCCTTTCAATAAATATTCATAGCCATAGTTATAATTCTTTATGAATGTATTAGTAAATTCTTATAGATACTCATAGAGTGTTCTCTATATTACTTTATAAATAGCATTTGTAACAGGTCTTCCAGGTAGTGTAGGAATTTTACACACATCTGCACGTACTTTTGTCCAGAATCAATCTGTATGTTTTAATACCATTTTATTTGATGTTTTCAATCAGCCTCTTGTGACTGCCGCACAGTTGACACTCATGCTGATTTCTCATCACTCTCTTTTTGACAGTGACTTTTGGAGCTGCTGAAGTTGGTGTACACTGATGGAGAACTCATACCCCCTCCCCCGGCGTGACTAAGTTCACAGTGTTTTTCACCTGACGATATTGTAAGCATCCAGAGGAAATTGAATTTGCGCTTTGTGTTCTAATAAATTTTGCCCTCATAATTCATTTAGAAACATTTTTGTTCTAGGTTGTACAGATATTTTCCTTATCTAATCGATATTATACTCATGACTGGATGTCCTGATGATTGTATTACGCCTATTGATGGGTATGTCTTTGTACAATAAAAGACAATTTCTATCAGGCTTCTGTTCTACAGTTTACCAGTTCTTCAGTGGTAGGAATGATAATCCAGATGATGCCAAAAAACTCAAACTGTGTGAAACTGCCTGGTATCAACTATGAGCCACGCTACAAAAATGCTCCTTACAATACCTATGAAGCAAATTTAGCATTTTTTAAGTAATAACCATCAAGAAAAACATGAAATTCCCATTTGAAGGTAAAGTTATTCAAGTCTGAGGAAAAAATAGTTTTTAATGCCCTGGAGCACACACTATTTTTGTCAATCACTGCCGTGTATAATATCACGTGGGAAACCGTTTCAACACGACCTTATTGCGACAGACATTCCAGTTGTTTCATACATTGAACATGACAGAGTGCATGGAATTTGGAATAAATTTCATGAAAAACAACCAATAAATGCTGAAATATGACACCTTAAATTAAAAAATAAAATGCAATTGAATTAAGCAAATTACTTCAAACTAGATTTCCCCAGTATAAATCTGCTAGTGAGAGCCACTGAACATCACTGAGAGCATTAAATAACACGAAACCGCTTTAGTGTAGTGATTTGACAAAGTTGTTGTCAATTTTCATCCTGTCCAGGCTTCTACCCCCCAGCCTTGTGCCCTGTGCTGCCTGGAACAGGCTCCAGGCTCCAGCCTCCATGTGACCCTGATCCTGGCTAGAAGATGGATGGATAGATGCTGTAAATTTTTGTATTTTTAAAAAACTAGTTACATATTCCCACCAGATATCTTCCCCACGACCAATCACAGTTGACAGATATGACAGATAGGGACAGAAAGACACAGGGACTCGTGTCCCCAAATTGGCAAGTGAAATGATCTGTACCTGCACACATCCCTACACACAACCCTACCCACATCCCTTCAGCTGACTTTCTGCCAGCAACAGCTTCACCTCCAGCATTTTATACTCCAAAAACATTCATTTATTTTTATTTGAAAACAACTTAGTTTAGTTTTTCATATTTATTCTGTTTGCTACTGTAATAAAGGCAGGATACAGATACTACATACATTTATTTTTAGTCAGTAGGTATGCCATTTTAAATGCATACAATTTAAGCACATTGTGCAATAATATGACTTTCAACATTTTGTTTCTATATATATTTGTTTGCTTATTTCTTTCTCATTGCAAATAGCCCAGACGGTCATTTTTTTATTGAGTCAAGCTGTAAATATTCAGTGCTGTCATTCAAATACATCATCTGAGCAGGTGGAGACCTACTGACCAGTGGTGCAAGAGGAGGAGGCACGTATGTTGAAAGCTTGAGCTATATGGGTTGTGTTTATGATTGGCTGGAATTAAAATTGATTTTTTTCCCCTTTGCTTGGAGAGAGTTTCCAAGAAACCGCAAGACTCCTTAACGGGAAACACCTACTCGGATTGCTGTTGCTTCCGAATGACTTGGTCACACAAACACGTACATGGTGAAAGTACAGGTAATTTCCTTCGCAAAGTACACTCGGTGATCTTCTCTGGCATTGATGCTGTTGAAAGAATTATCAATTGTACCCACTTTGGATAGTAAACTGTCAACCACTTTGCAACAACTAGTATTCAACAAAATTTGATGATCGATTTTGCGTTGGTTATTTGAGCAGCTTTCGGTGTGTGGGTGGTTACGTTTGATATTAGCAGCTACGCTAGAGCTATACGTGGCCTTCAGTGATTAGGCCCATTATTTATGGACTGTTGAACGCTCAGGCATTCTGTTTGAAGAACAGGTGTGCCCATGGAGAGCACTCTGCAATCGTTTAAAAAGGCATGGGTTTGTCTTATGTCATTTTTAATATCTGATGTCCCCAATGATGCTAAATGTGAGGTTGTACTAAGTGTGAGGTGGTGCATCATCTTTGCGTTGATTACTGGCATCGCCCTCTGCTGGAGATGGAGACTGCAGTAATGGCAGGTGGCAGCAGCCAGTCAGTGTCAGGCTCCTTGTGAGCTATGAGAGGCAAGGAAAGAGTCCGCAAAGCATAATGCATCACACTGAATAATTACATCTTTATGATACATTTTGTCGCTCTCACTCTCTTCCTGCCGCTATCAATCCTGAGCCGGGAGACGCTCGCTCGCTCGCTCACTGCGGCAAATGACTGTGCGCTGATGGATTCAGCCTCTGCTTTAACCCGTGACTCGAGTGCTTTTGGCTGATGCACCCCCCTGCCCCCCTCCCTTTCTGGGTGAGGAAACTTTTTTTTTTCCGCAAGCAGCATGATGGTGTCCTTCAGGAGGGAGACGGGAGATTCGTGATTGAGCCCATATGACGGAATGGAGAGAAAAATAATAATATGTCAATTTTGAGAAACTAGAAAGGATCACTTTCGCTGAATATTCTAGATAACTGGTGCTGCTGAGGGTTAAAAAAGTACTTTTTTTGCATGGAAACTAGCCTGACATGGGTGTTTCCCATAGAACACGTCTTAGATCATTGAGTTAATAAAAACTGTGAATGGAGGAGCACTACATTTACTCAGTATCTGTAATTGCTATTCCTGCTCTGAGGTGCCAGACATGCGACTTTTAAGGTGCTCGGTCTGATTAACAGTGACTTCATCTGTTCCCCTGCTTTAGAGCAAAATTCTCACCATACTGTCATGGCCACACATCTGTAGATACAAAGTTTACCTGAAGAACCTCTTCAATATTATAAACCTGCAGAAAACTGCAGCAGTGTGTGGTTGGCCCCCCTGGCATGGTCCTGTGTATATACCATCATGACAGTCTACTTCATCCATGCCTGCAGACTAGCATATGTGTAACACTATAGCAAGTGCTATAGTGTTAGTACTTACAGCCTATGCAAAAGTGTAGTTTGTCTGTCCTGCACTTTGACATGTGAAGAATTTTAGACAGGCTCTACACACGTTATGCATGCTATGCATTAGCCTCGCTGTGCCAATAGACTGTGATCGTGTGTGGTAGTTTGGTATAGCATTATGCTGTAGTTTGCCTGGTCTGTGCCTATAGAGTGTGATGTGAGCTAGTCTGTCCAGTCTGTGCCTATGGTCTGTCACTATGGGGTAGTTTGTGTCTGCTGTGTGAACTGCTGTGTTAGCTAGTTGATTCTCCCAGCGCTTATAGACTGTGATGTGAGCTAGTTAATTCCATCTGTGTCTATAGACTACAGTGTGACGGTGTTTATTATGTTCGTGGGTATAGACTGCTGTGTGAGTGCATTTATTCTGTCTGTGTTTATAGACTAAGGTTATTTATTCCGTCCATGTGTATAGAGTACTACGTGATGTTGTTTATTCTATCTGTGTGTATAGACTTCTGTGTGAGGTTGTTTTTTCTATCTGTGTGTATAGAATGCCAGGTGAAGTTGTTTATTCCATCCGTGTGTATAGACTTCCGTGTGAGGTTGTTTATTCCATCCGTGTGTATAGACTGCCGTGTGAGGTTGTTTATTCTGTCCACGTGTATAGACTGCCATGTGAGGATGTTTATTCCATTGGTGTGTATAGACTGCCGTGTGAGGTTGTTTATTCTGTCCGTGTGTATAGACTGCCGTGTGAGGTTGTTTATTCTGTCCGCGTGTATAGACTGCCGTGTGAGGTTGTTTATTCTGTCCG
>JABFEA020000044.1:9034558-9048641 GCA_019775915.2 Cyphomyrus plagiostoma
CCCCACCCCCCCCCTCCGGCCCCCCCCCGGGGGCGCCGCGGGGGGGCGGGGCCCCCCGGGCCGCGCCCCGAGATCATGCTGAACAGCACGTACTGCTTTTTTCATTAGTGTCTAGGTCAACTCGAAAATGATTTATCAACTTTCAAAAATTTGCAGGTTTTTAGATTTTAGCATTACTTGACGGACGACGAGAACAGCTACACAGAATGGCTCGGCGATTTTGAAATAGCTAATTCTCTTAGATTGAAACATAAAACATACCTGACAATCACAATTAAGTACGAAAATATGGGGCTCTGTGGATCCCGTAAGCTGACCCTCGCTCATGTGCGCCTGCTTCATACATCTGTTGAGATTTTCACCTTCCACAGGACTCGAGTGGGCAGTTTCCTTGCCAGGGGAGGCAGCGAGTGCACTGATTTAGGTCTCATCAGCTCGGCAGATTATCGCAGCGGAGGTCATCTCTCGAGCTCCGCTAGCAGGTCTGAGATCTATAAGCACTTCCCTCTGAAGGATTTCTGAAATTAGGAGAATGGTCATCGCTCGCCATCGGCGGGGCCCCGCTGAAGCCATTAGCATATGGAGCAAAGCGTGTCATTAGGGCGCTGGCCCGAGGAAATGGGCCGGTGATGCCGCTGTACCCTCCGCAGGAACCAATTAACACTGCAAATTCACTCAATCCCTTCCTCAAAAAGCAAGGCCTGGCAAAACGTCGCCGTCAGGACGACCGGTGGGGCAAGTGGGCTGGGAGGGTTGGTGGAGAATGGGGCAGGTGGCTGCCCCCCCCCTGTTGTTAGTGACTCCAGTGGTAGGCTTAAGAGGCCTGTCCGCAAACTTCCTCCAGTCGACTCGGTCTCCTCTTCGTTGGTCCCCGCATTCATTTTCAAATTAACCTCCTAATAGACCTCATCTGTCCACAGAAAGGCTATTAACTAAGGATCTGTTTTCATCCGAGACAGCCAAGTGGAGGAGAGACCCTGCCCCACGGCCTTGCTACTTACAAAATGAACAGCAAAACAAAACGTGAATAAAACGGCAACAAAGGGACTTCATTATATATAGTTAATTGTCTCCTGGGCCCTAGCTGCCCTGTTCCTGGGCAAAGAATTAGAAGCCCTTAATTGCTTTATCACCCAGCCCTGTGATTTCCAGCAATCAGGCTGATTCCATTTAATTTAAGTGCCAGGAGATGAGAGGGAAACTCGAACCTCTTACCAGCCCCGGAGTCCTGAAAACGAGCATGATAAAGGAACTCTAAAATTTCTGTGTTCAGAGTATGTGAGTGAATGGAAATCAATAAGATTTGCTTGTGACCGGAAATGACGTTTAGCCCTGAAATACTCGACTCTGTGGCTCAGTAAACCCACTTCCATTGGAGATTTAAACGTGTGGCTCTGGGACCCCTTAGGACAACTGTAAGTGCCTGGGGATTTTCCTGGTGGTGGTGATGTTGCGGGGCGGGTGTGTCATAAATTTGGATCAATTAAGAAATTTCTGTGCAAGCCTTTAGAGGTGGAGCCATGTTTCTCAAGATGTCAGTGCAATTAAAATCCATCTATTAATTAGAAGTGTGTTATTTCATTAGGATAATAGGATTAGCATTCCTTGTCTATAGATGTGTTTTACATGTTCAAGGTCTTTGGGGAAATTCTTCTGTACTAATAATTAAATAGTCTGTCTTTAACTGGTTTTGTATTTGAGTGGACAAGTCATATAAAGTAAATGCTTATTTTATCCCACTAAGGATTTACGAACTGTTTATTATTCTTATTTTTCCAACCCCAGAACCTTGACATGCAGTTGGGTGTTGGATGGGTAATACGTCCACCTGTATCAGTACCCAAAAAAGCTGTATTCTGTAAATTTCAAATTTTAATAATCACTATAGACTTACTTATATCCATCTGTTTTCCTTCTCCAATGCAGACTTCGCAAAGCAAAGTAATAAATTTATGCGAATGAACCGATGTAGAGATGTTCGGCAATCGTGATCAACAAACCCTCTCTGGAATGAGCGAGACTTTGCTTAAATTAAAAGCAGCAAGGTGTCCATAATGCAGCTCGATGCTAAGAAAGAGAAACCTAATCTAACTGGCTCCTTCATATTAACGCTGGCAGGAAATTCAAGGCTCCTGCCTTTTTCCCCTTAAACTAGAATGGACAATTGATCATTGTCACATGTAGTAAGTCCTTCTTTCTCTTTCACAGAAAAGAGAGAAAAGTTGCTTTACTACACAAAAGAGGTATGTCTGTCACTTGTACATTACATTGCTGTCCATCTGAGCTCTTCAAACTCTCTTTGCGTACTACTTTTAGGGTTAATAAGGTTTAATTTAAATCCAAAATCCCTGACAGTACATTTTCCAGCAGTATGGCTTGTAGGTTCTGCATGGTGGTTCGGATCAAAGACTGGTTATCTCTGATATTGAGCTGTTCTAACCTCTGTCCACTCTGATTAAATGCAGGGTGCTGTGAATTTCCTAGTTAATCAGGACTAGCTTTCAGAGGGAGCTCTGGACTAGGAAAGTGAACATACATTGGAAAAAGTAAATAATTTAAATGCTGTAATGAGCACCATTGCAAACAAAAAAAAAAAAAAAACAAACAAGCAAACAAATAAAAGTATGGTTGTGTGTGGGTGGAAGCAACTTTCTAATGCCAGAGATGACCGTCAGCTTATGTGACAGTTTGTCATGAATCGGAGGATGACATCAAATGACCTTCATAAGGAATGGAAAACATTAAGTGCAGGTGTGAGGTGCACTGCTAGGACAGTTCATATCAGACTCCTAGAAGCAGGACTGAAGTCCCATAAAGCAAGAAGATCCCCTTCATTAATGAGAAGCAGAGAAGAACCAGGCTGCAGTTTGGGAAACAAACGCACACCGGTAAGTTTTAAAATGGGTGAAACAAAACATTATGCTGTGGTCTCTTCATTTTTTCCAGAGCTGTGTGAGTGTGTGTGTGTGTGTGTGTGTGAGCAGGTATACCTATCCTTATGGGGACACAATGTCCCCATAACGTGATAAATATCTGTTTTTTTCCCTTATGGGGACCGGTTTCCTGGTCCCCATAAGGGAAAACTCTATTTTATAAAAATCAGTGACTGCTATGAAAAAACTAAAAATGCAAAAACTCTTGTATTTTGTTTAGTTACTTATGGTTATAGTTAGGGCAGGGTGGGGGTTAAGGTTGTCATAGTTAGCGTTAGCATTTTTCCCATAGATGTGAATGAGGGGGCCCCATAAGGATAGGTATACTCGACTGTGTGTGTGTGTGTGTGTGTGTGTGTGTGTTATGGTTTATCAAATGAGAACTTGTTTGGACAGACCCAAACAAAATTATATAATGGTATATTAATAATGACAATGCTGGAGTTGTTTTGTAAATGTACCACATTTCATTACCTTCATTTAATTAATGATCTAAGCGCTACGAGAGTAATGCCATGCATATTATATCCTGGGCAGAGTTCATGGATAAACAACCTGTCATTTGCTTAGTCCAGTTTTTTACAGTGTTTTACAAGGCTCACAGTAAGGATGGGTGGGGTGTGTTCTGAAGGTCGCAATTCTGCGGCTATATGTTTATGAATCTCCCGTAAACCTATTAAAGTGAGAGCACAACTTCATGTAAGGATTTACCCTGCAGTCGGATGGGAGGTAAAAAACAGGGAAGAGAAAAAGGAGTCAGCAAACATACTTTTACACAAGCACAGTCGATTCCTCGGTAATTATTTTAATCATTTCAGTAAAGTACTGTATGTCATTACTGACAGCGTCATGTTACTTGGTGGTGCTCCTCATCAGTTCTTGTTTCTGAAAATGTAGCTTGGCTTGTGACGCATGTTGACACTCCTTCATACGGTGTCCACTGCTTTGTGCCCTTTGTTTTATGGGATATGTTCCAGGCGAACTGGAGCCCTCTATCCTGCATGAGAGCTTGGAAGACGGACGACATTCACACTCTGCCCTTGACTTTGCTCCTGCAGTCACTCTGGATACTTACAAGACATATTCTGCCCATTATTTAATACAAAGCTGCCAACTCACACATATTTGCCGTGACAGACACGCTTTCGGACGCTCACAGTGATGCAAGAAATCTTTTGCCAAATCTTTATTAATCCATTATAAACCTAAAACCAGCTACATCAAAAGCATTGCGGTAGTTTGCAAACCCTACTGACTACTTGCAAGGTAATAAAATCTTACATGGATGTAAATGCGTGTTTATGAGTGCAGACTTGTCTCAAACTTAAAACCTCGAGTGAGTCAGCTGACCGGAGTTGGTCATGCTGGTAATACACATTTCATAGATAAGTGCAACCAACATCAAAGTCTAAATGTGTCAGGACACCTTACTGCTGAAAACTGGTGAAAAATGACTGCGTAAACTCAAGCTCAATTTCTATAACTATTTTTTGGATTTGATTCTCGCCAATAAAAAAATAGTTGAGAAATTTTTGGATATTCCCATATCATCCTAAGGAAGCGCAGGCTACTACTATAAAGTGCCTCCTGCAAAGACCAATACTGGAAATAGGATCAACCTTTTGACTTTCATCTGGTTGTTACCCAGCGGTCTCATCTTCTAAAGCTCTGTTTTCAGCCATCAGAGGAGAGTTTAGCAGTAGGCCAAGTCTTGTGGAGGTTAGATTGCCAGAGACTTCAGAAGTGCCACATGAATACACTCTAAAAGTGTTTTAATTACCTTGTCAGATATAATGCAAATTAAGAGAGGAAACTTTGACCTCGCAGTACCTCAGAGAGATGGAAACTTTGTACGGCCACAGATTTTCTACACATGCAGAACACTGGGTAATATATTAAAATGTGCACATGTGAATTTGTAAGGCCCTTAGATACCCTCTGTACTTTTCTCAGAGTGACTGACATGCCTGGGCATCAAACACCTGCACACCTGATGCATAAAATAAAACATTCCTGCTCCAACTTTTGAACAGTTTTTGTATTATGTTTCTCAGGAGGAGATTTATTTCAGAGTGGGTAGATGAGATAATGTTACAAGGACCTGGCCAAAACGTGTGACAGACCCATCTAAATTTAATCCTGGCCAGTTCAATACCATTTTTTTCTTGCCCGAGTTTGCTAGTTCTTGATTAGAATGTTGATGTTTTACTTGGAATTAACCTGATTAATGTAATTCAACGTTAAAGCCCGTACCTCAGCATTTCACATGATCAGGAGAGATGGATTAGGAAAGAAAGGTTTCAAATTGAATACACATCTCCCTCTTCAGCCTGTTAATTGTGCCGTTTACCGCTACCTGAGTCACTGACCATTGCTATTTAGTCAAACTAATGATGATGCACAGACGGACTCTTCCCAAGATAATTAAAAAACATTCACACCCTGTTTTCTTGCATTACGTTTTTTTTTTTCTGTGAACTGACGTATGCACACTCTCAAAAATATCGAACTTGTCTCTCCTGGCGGTGTCTAGGAAGTTTACACTGAGTCCGTAGATCAGTCTTTCAGCATAGTTTGCTGGAAAACAACTTTATTTTGAAATCTATCCCCTATCACTCATTATTGACCGGGGCAGATCTGATTCTTTCTTGGTGTCCAGCTTCAACACCTTGGTTGAATTTGTTAAGTCTCTCCAGCGCCATCTGTGATTGCTATCATATACGTGACGGCCCTGAATGGGGGGCGAGATCCGCTCTCATCATCTTTTTGTCCCAAAGAAATGATAGAATTACTTCGACATTAAATAGACATATAGTTATCTGTGTATTGCGAGAATCTGTGGTGCTTTGAAGCTTTGCTCACCTAGGCCTCCCATGGTCCCCCAGGTTCTTACACCTGAGGTTTACAATACGCCTTGGCCGTTTACCCTCCTTGTCACACTTTTTCAGTGGCGGCATGACCCCTCGGAACACCTTCCCATGTTCCACGTCGGAATATATACATGAATAAATGGGGCATCTCGGAATCTTCCCGACACTTGCTTCCATTGATAAGAATGGGATCCGTGGTAATTCATAACGCTGTTAGCGGGGTTGCTCATTCTTCCCATGGAGGTGTCTGTCACCTTTGGTGAAGGAGGGGTCCGCAAGCGGCACTGGGAGAGCTCTGACTCTGCTTTACAATTCCACACACATGGCTGCGGGCTAAGTGACATCAAGCCTCATTATTTTCATCACATGCCACATTTGTAACCTGTTAGCGGCTAAATTGTGATAAAATAGGCCCGTGGCCCTTCCCAGCTCCTTTCTGTGTTGGCTGGACTTTCCCCCCGCGCCGGGAGGGTTAATTGGCTCACCGTTGCAATGGTCTTTTCGCCCCGGCTGCCAGTTCGGGGCCACGTGAAGGGGAACGAGGCGTTCTTATTTCTCACCGAAGCGGCTCGACGCAACGACCGACCAGCATGTGCTAAATTAGCAGATAGCGGAACCAACGCACTGTGACCGGCAGTGCTGGTGTTCGTCGTGGAAGCGGACGACTCGAACCAAAGGCCGGAGAAAATGAATTTCTTAAGAAAAGAATCTCTTAAGATATCTTACTCAAAGGGGTCATATATTACACTATCTCTACTTTTATTGCCTGTAAGATCTACAAGTTCATTTGATGAGACCGTATCACCAAACCACAATGCACCTGTGTTTTAACGAAGAAAAACCTGAACAACGGGTTTAACGCTCAGAAGAACCAGCTTGTTCTGCCATAAGTGCTGTGGGCTGGAGAATTTAGATTGTGAACACGTGCTAATAGCATTACATCGCTCACAAACGAATTACCCATACTCCTTTTGGTCAATGTATAGAATCAGCCAATATACATTAATTTGTCTGTTAAAGTGACTTATAATTTAAGTATCAAGTTGAAATCAGTTATGAATACAGCCCCCTTGTATACTACGTGATAGAAGTTGAAGGAGGTGCTAATTGTTGTACGACATGTTTCTAAACCTTCAGTTAAAAACTTTTCTCCCCAAAAAAATGAATCTCAGTCTACACTTGTGCAGTCGGAAGAGCAATTCGTTCTCGTTTAGTGGTGGATGATGATAGACACTGAAGCAGCGCTTGTAAGTGCATGTAGATCTGACAGAAAATGCGGTTCTGATTTTTAAGAATGAAATCTCTTTTAAGCTGTACTGAAACCCAGGGGCAAAAGAAAAAAAATAGTAATAATAAAATGAGCAGCACAGCCGGTCCGTGGAAACTGAGGTACGGAAAGGAAAGCAGTTTTCAATTTATGCAACAGCCAGTCCTGAGCATATGCTGAAATAATTAAGGGGGAAAAAAATCTCTCGCTTGCGCAAACTTCCAATTGCCAAAAAAATAATCTGTCTCAAACAAAGGAAAGACCCCCATGGAGTCTGGGTCTACAGTTTCTGTCATATATATTCCTCGGAGGATTCAGATGACAAAACACAGAAAGTTGTTTTGTCCCTCTTCCTGTCACATTACACCCCTTAGCCGGAATTTTTTTTTTCATGTTGTCTCGCTGTCTGCGCTGTCAGCCTGTAGCCTGGCACCTGCTCTCATGTTCCTAATTAGTCTTATTTAATTAATTATATTCGGCAGCACATCTTCTTATCTCTCGTTCCTCTGCTCGTTCTCTCTCTCTTTTTTCCATCAACTTTAAACTGGGTGTAAGGAGACCTGGTCTTGTGCCCTAATAACATTGCCCCGGGGAACTTTTTTGACCCTAGTTCCGCAGTTTAAGTGCCGAGGCGTTTTCCTGAACGATGTTCATTGTGCATAATAATGATGTTTACTGATTGGGAAACATTACTCAGTGCCATATGCTTGTCTGTGCCTTATACAGTCCCGTTGTGTTACAGTATGGTGGAATACAGTACAATAGATATTGCAGGAGCCGAGAATAAAGTTTTATACACGTAACAAAGCCGTTATTGTAAATTGGAAGACAGTATTTCTTTTTAAACTTTGTATCTTTTTCTAATTTACAACTGATTATTGTTTACTTTTCAAAGGCTGTAAATTTTTTTGCATGAAATGAGTTAGCAATGCTCTAACAACAGATACATTATTATATTATGTTGGAGGCTCTTTTGCTCAGTTAAATGTTTTCTGAATGAGGAGCCTTGTGCACTCATTTGAAGGCTCTCTAAACTGCCTCGTTTCATGTCAGCAGAATGAGGTTTGTTACATCAGAATGAAGGAAATTTATATAAATTATATTCTTGGTTTTGCTAGTTCATAAGGTACAGCTAGCTTTGTTTAAACGCTAAATTAACCATGTTTCAGCAGCATGGCTTTCATAAGGAAAAATCTCAAGAAGTCTAAGGATCGAGATGGAGAACAAAACATTAAGTCAGTCTTGGGGCTGACAAAATGTCTTCTTCTTTTGGTTAACAAGAATAATAGCATCAAGAATAACAGACATCATTTCACAACAAAAGGTTAAATGTACCCAGGTGCCTAAAGGACCTGTTTACAGAATAATTCAATAAAAGAAAATAATTCACGATCATTTTTACTTTCACTGTGAAATGCGACAAAGAACCTAACATACTACACAGGAGTATGAGTTACCTACATGATCATTGTCTACTTAAGCAACCTGTATGAATGGTTAATGGAAATAATGAGTAACCCAAAGAAGATTAGAGATGTCCATGTATTTATTGGGTTTTGTTAGTTATACTAGGATGTAACACACATTCAGTCATAAAAATTTAAAAGCTATAAAAGTTTTTAAAGCATTGTATCATTAATTAGTGTTTTGTTACAATAATATCCCAAAAATCATGTAAATGCAGCTACAATTAGCTGCTAGCATGGGGATGCGGTAAATTGGATTTTGAGGACGCACAAGCATAATTCTGATAAATGTCGACCATGGCATTCAAAACCAGTGATCGGATCTTCACTTGTTAGCATGCTAGGAATCATCAGAGCTTAACACTGATAGCTTGATGTAAATTAAACGACGCTGGAAACCCTGGATACCAATTTTTTTTTCTTGAAGACAGTCTTCAATTAAGCGCAGATGTTCACAATAAAATCTGACATAACCATTCTTAGACAATGTCCATGATTATTACACTTAATAAATATGGGATGGATAAATCATAATCTGTCATAAGAATTTTTTCAAATATAACCTTCAACAAAATTAAAAAATTTCTAAGTGTCATATTCAATGCAGGCCACTAATTAAACAATTAACACTACAAAAGAGTCAGATTAAACAGACTTCACACAGTGATAACTGTATGAAGTTTATATGATTTTTTTTATTGTACTGTACGTCTAATTAAGGAATTTATACAAATTCAAGCATTTATCTGCTTGTTTAAAACATTTATATTTTTGTCTTTCACAAGTAGATTCAAGACCATAAAAATATTTATTCTGAATACAGACTTAATGCAGTTCATTCTGCATTTGTTTAAATTGTGACAGTTGACAAAACAGTGGAGCTTGACAATGCAGAGATGAACTGAATTTAAAATGACTGTTAAAATGACACAATTTCATAATGTGTGAAAAGTGGCGTGTAGGTACTGCCTGAGGAGGGTGTGACATGTTATAAACCTCTATTGGGCTATCAGCCAATGAGATGGCAGGGTGAGGCAGGGATGTGGGAACTGGGGGGGGGGGGGGAGGTTGTGTGTACCCCCCAGTATTTAATTTGTATTCATTCACCCTCACCACAAATAAATAGAACTTAGTATATACATTATTGACTTCCCCCCCGATATCAAACTCTCCCCTACCCCATTTTGGTAATAATTTGAGCTTTACTTTTAAACAGGATTTATTGTTGAAATTAGATGACATAGCGGAATTAATTACAATACACACGCACACACACACACACACACACACACACACATATATATATATAGTTATGTCAAAGTTTTGTCTAGCCTCGACAGATGGTTGTGGTTGACAGAATAATTATTTTTATTATTAAAGCCGTATTTTCTCACGGAAAGCATTATTTAACGATTTCTTTTGGCAACTAAAACTTAAGTTACAACCGTGTTTCCCACCCCCTAAAGTGGGGATTCTCTGTAAAATGTTAATAAAAATAGAATGCAATTATTTGCAAATCATATAAACGCACAGTTAATGAAAATGCAACAAAGATAACATATCACATGTTGAAATCAGACGTGTTATTTTTTTAAAGGTAAATATATGCCCAATTTGAATTTGATGTCAGAAAATCGTTACTAAAAAGCTGGGACAGGACAAGAAAAACTGAAGGCTGGAAAAGTTGTTTAATGCTAAAACAGAACACCTGGTTGAATATTTCACAACTAATTAGGTTAATTGGCAGCAGGTCAGTGAGATGATTGGGTATAAAAAAGCCCCCCCCCCACCTCTGAGCAGTGAAGATGGGGAGAGGGTCACCACTCTGTGAAAGACTGCGTGGGCAAATAGTGCAGCAACTTAAGAATAATGTTCCTCAAAGTAATATTGCAAAGAATTTGGGAATTTCATCATCTATGGTACATAACACAATAAAAAGTTCAGAGAATAGAATGGAAATCATGGATGTCACATCCTCTGGGCTAAAGAGCAGAGGGACCATCCAGCTTGTTATCAGCAGACAGTTCAAAATCCAGCATCTGTGATGGTGTGGGGCTGCATTAGTGCCCATGGCTTGGGTAGTTTGCACATTTGGGACGGGACCATTAATGCTGAATGATGTATACAGGTTTTGGAGCAACATATGCTGCCATCCCCAAAATGTCTTTTTCAGAGGAGCCTTGTGTATTTCAGCAAGTCAATGCCAAACCGCATTCTGCATGTATGATAACAGCATGACTCTGTAGAGGAAGCGTCCGGGTATTAGAGTGGCCTGCCTGCAGTCCAGACCTGTCACCCACTGAAAACATTTGGCGCATCATGAAACAAAAAATATAACAAATTAGACCCTGAATTGTTGAGCAGTTTAAATCCTATATCAGGCAAGAATGGGGCAACATTTCACTTTCAAAACTCCAGCCACTGGTCTCCTCAGTTCCTAAATGTTTACAGAGTGTCTTTAAAAGAAAAGCTGATGCAACACAGTGGTAAACACACCCCTGCCTCAACTTTTTTGAAATGTGTTGCTGGCATGAAATTAAAATCGAGCATATATTTGTCATAAAACAATAAAATGTCTCCGCTTCAACATTGGATATGTCGTCTTTGTCCTATTTTCAATTAAATATGGGTATATAAGATCTGCAAATCATGGCATTCTGTTTTTATTTACATTTTACACAGCATCCCAGTTTATTTGGATACAGGGTTGTACATATACACATTTAGACTAAGTCATGTGGGCCTTTAAGTAATTATTTGAATTTCTTACACATTTTTACAAGCAGTTACAGCATCTAACTGATGTGTCGTTCTGGAATTGTGACTGTGACTGAATCAGTTGATGTTTAGGTCGAGTTTAAGTTTGGCAAGGTAAATAAACTTCAATCAGCTAGGCTGTATTGGCTAAGTGGCATTTTGTTTTTTTTCCCTATATGTCTGAGAAGATTTTCTGCTTTCTTGAGTGAATGCAGCACTCCGTGCCAGTGGTGTCTATCAAAATGTTTTCAACGAAACGAACAATGAGTGCGGGGACTTTCCCCGAGGAGCAATCAGACCGAGTACAGAGGTACCAGGGTCCAGCTAAGGTAACGTTTAAATGGTTCTAGATTGCCATTCCAGACTTCACTCCTGGATTCCCCAACAATAAAGCCAGTTCTTTGCCAAGCTTATTCTGCTTAAAACCAATTTTAAACAATTTAACTTCAGTTCAACAGAGCAAATTATATTTATTTTATTATTGCATTTCATTTTATATCATTCTCTTGTGAATATTTTACTGTGTATGTAAAAATATATAATTGAAATTAACCATTGTAACTTTTTTCAGTTTAAATAGTAGCTGAATATGAGACTTCCTGCCATTAGTTACATATTTAGTTATTTATGTGTATGAAACAACCACAAGAAAATTATAGCATTGCTTATATATGTGTGTAAAAAAATGTAATTGGCCCGTTAGTAGTGTGTAAAAGCGGTCTAATAATTGCTAGCCGCTCTGATGGTGTATGGAGCGTGTCTTGCATTCAAGTAAGCGCGGCAGGCCGGCAGTCCTGGTTCTGTCCAAGTTGTGCATGGATTCTCGTGGCCACCAGGCTGGAAAGAGCCTCGGGTTTTGTTTCCTGATCCTGGAGAGGATGGTCTGCCAAAGGAGTCTGCATGGCAGCTGCCCCGGCGTCCTCCTCTTACAGCACGATCCTTCCCCAGCCCAAGAAAGGTCCCATTAATAATTCACCCCTTGATCAACGCCGCAACAAAGGGAAAGATCAAACCTTTGGCAGCAGCGCAGGAGCTACAGCCTGATAGTATTTCCCCCTAAATAGCTTTGCATTGACCATATGGACATCATAATTACCCCGCAGTCCAAAATCACACGCTAATTAGTTTTTGTAGATATTGCTCTTCCTTCATTAATTTGTTGTTGTAAAATGCGATCCTTTTCCCGGGCTGTTGTCTTGAAAATGTTTCTAAAGGCATTACTTAAAAAAAACTATGTGCATCAAAAAAAAAAAAAAAACAACATGCTACAATATAACTTAGTTTTTCTATTTGTTATATTGCATCACAAAGGAGCCATCGGAAATGCAAGGACTGAGGAATGGCTCAGCGCCTACGTTCAGGTCCTGCATGACACGGACGTAGGTGCGGTAAATTTACTTTAAAGTTAAACGTAAGCTACCATGGGCGCTCTGCACACAAAGGGTATATTTCACCCATTGGATCATTTGTCAGTGAAGGTGATGGGACAGTGGTGTTTTGGGGGTATATGGGGGAGGAAGTGGTTTACAGGACGCTGGTGGTTGGGTGTTGGGACAGCCCCCATTTTCCCTTCATTTTCGCACTAAGTTAAGACTGTATTACTAACACTCGTGCTCAGTTGCAGAGAGAGAATGGATGCCAGTCTACCCTCTGTCTATATACCATCACACTCCTCCAGGAAAATTTCAAAAGTACCCAATACTGGTTTGTCCTTATCAAGCCAATTCCGAAAAACTCTTTACGTATAATTCAGACGTCTGGAAGAATCTTGCCACTTTGTAGAATAAGTTTTTAAGGTGGGTACTAAATTTGTGCAAAATGTGTGTGTTGCTGCACAAGGTGGTAGGAAACGTCATTTGGCATGTCTGCTTTTAATGCGCTACTAGGAAAAAAAATGCCCCACCTCACTCGTTTTAACGGAAGTATTGAGAATAGTGTGCCTGAAATCTGTTGCATGTTCCGGGTGAGTGTATGAAGCCTTGTGATCAGGTGAATGAAATATTCAATTGTTCCTGTATTCTTTGTTTTTAAACCAAACATGAGCTGCTTTATCATATAGGATGGAATGATGATTTAGAGTAATAGATAAAAAAAATAAATAAATAGACATAAATGTAGAATTCTGAAGAAATGTAGAAGATGGCTCGCGCACAAATAGTTTTTTTGGGAGTGAGTTATTTGTCGATTTGGTAGAAGAGGCAGGCTGCGCTTTTGCGGGTGAGATGGTCAGGGGGAGTCAGTGAAGTCCACATCTTTGTGGATTGTAGGGACCCACAGCGACTCATAAAATGATGCAAGGGAACACATTTGATGATCCCCCCCCCACCCTGCAAAAAATGAATATTTTTCTAACGGTAGGTGGACTTCATTCTATTAACCTCTGCGTGGTGTTAAAGGATCTGTTTATGGAAAGGAAATGACAAGAAGGTGAGTTGACAGGCTTGGAGTGAGACAGTTAAATGCCCCTCACTGCTCTGGGTAATTAATAAATAAAGTACCAGGGGAGGCCTGCCACGCTTTTCTGTATGACAGGGCTGTCTCCGGTGCGCTAAAGCATTAAATGACCAATTCCTGTCAGGCTAACTTCCACCACGCTCTCTCTTGCTCTCTCTCTCTCTCTCCCTCTCTCTCTTTTACTTTGAGAGCTACTTTGCTCTCTTTGCACTGAGTTTTTCAGCGACTGATGGCTCTAGTTCATTTCTGCTGAATTAATTGGTCCCTGAATGAATTCTGTTGACAGGGCAATTCATCATGTGTTTGGCCCTGACAGTGACTGGGGTTGGAGGGTGG
>JABFEA020000044.1:9069080-9080180 GCA_019775915.2 Cyphomyrus plagiostoma
CCCCCCCCCCCCCCCCCCCCCCCCCCCCGGGGGGCGGGGGCCCCGGGGGGGGGGGCCTTGGGCGGGCGCGCCCAGACATGCTTCGAGAATTTGTACCGTTGATTCATTCTATAGGTATGTACCCCAAAAAAATGTCTCTGAGGCCCTAACAGCTGCATCTTTGTCTGAAGCTGCCCCATCACACTTGGCCCAGCTGAAGGCTAGAGTCGTGCCTTCTGACCATGCGGTGAAGCTTATGCTCAGGGCCGGAGATCTGAGGAGTGCCGGGAGCCTCCTCCAGGAAACCGTGGCCCCCGTTCTGTCGTGATCCGAGTCAGACCGCGATCAGAAAGCAGAGCGTGACGAAATGTGCCGGCAATGGCGACCGGAGATCCCTGTCCCCTGTGGGATCATTACAACTGCGCCCTGTTCCAGACAGCAACACTGCTTAATGCGGATGCTCCCAGTGAACGCCTCACAGGATAAATTAACGACGACTTTGCAATGCGCTAATGTATTTACGGGAGGATCAGGCAAAGCCGCCCTTATTAAACGTTCGCCGATAACAATCGTCCCATGCGAAACGCAGACCACGATATACAACAATTCGGTAATTTTAAACGATGCAAATGACGCTAAAACAGGAAGGAAAGACGTAAACATTTAACGTTAAACGATGGCTAGCCCCTGAATTTAGACAATGGAAATTCTACGTTAAATCCCTTCTTTATTTGCGTGGCTAGTCTTTCTTTTAGCTATAATAAGAATGAACGGAGGATACAAAAAGATTTCTATCGCGCGCCTTATAATTCCAATCTCCACCAGCAATGAAGAGTTCATGAATCATTCATCTTTAATAGATTATGCAAATGTTGAGACATAAAATCAACAAGATCAATAACTGCAGGCATTTTAATTGGTGCTAGAAAACATTTTAAGGATGAACATAATCTCCAGTTCTTCCTCCTGTAAAGGCACTATTAATTTGAAATTGAATCCCAGCCTAAATGAAGAAGATAATTTAACATCCTTTTTCCTAGTTTCAGATCCTATCGCCTGGGTTTATCACACGCTAGTAAACTGTAATATCCTGCCATTAAGCAACCCCCAATGCTACACCTGATTAAAATACACTGCATATTAAGTTATTAGTGTCAACAGTCACCAAGGGAAAATCAAGTCTAAGTTTGATAATGTCAGTTACTAGGCAATTACAGAAAAAATATATAAATTATCTAGATTATTTCGGAACGTAGTCAATAAATTTAAATCTATAAAACAACACAATTTAGCAGTGAAGGAATTTATCCTTTTATGTCTTTTTAAGCATTTAAATGCTTTTAATATTTTTTTTGACCGATTCTTGAATGATTTGTTTCCTCATTTTTTTTTTAATAGGAAGTGGGTGAGGGGGTGGTTTGGGAAATTCAGTAAAAGCAATGCTTCCCTGTTAAGCTTATCTCCAAGGCAGTTATGTGTCCTTTTTACCTTATGAACCGACAGGTAACCCCCCCATGGGAGCGGGCGGGGGAGGGGGGGGTGGCTGTAAAGGGAAATACTTCCTCTAAAACATCCCAGGTGCAAACAAAACCACCTGCTCAGGAGGGACTCCCCGCACTGGGGGGCTGCTTTCATGCTACGGCCAGAGCACAAAGGACAAAAACACACCTTTCTTCTGGTGAGGCCCGACTTACTGGGATACTCTACCTCCCACATATTAATGAGAAAAAAAGGGCTTTCTTTTCGAATAACACTGCTCGCTATCATTCGAGAAGGGGGCCCACAATTTTCAATCATCCTGTCTCCCCCCCCCCTCCCCCCACACGCAAAACCCATTGCCTTTGATGGCTCCCGCATCATTATGTGAATTTTAATAAAAGCTCAGCGTATTAATCTCCGACCCGACAGTCGGCCATCAGTAAACTTAACCTTCTCCTTGGTAATAACGTCGGCAACAATGCAACAATATTTCAATTAGCATGGCAGTCATTAGCCATGACGGAGCAGAGGAGGGAAAAAAGAGGACGGTGGTGTTTCAAGCAGACAGGCAGAAACGCGATTGGATACTTAACAAAGGACACCCCCAGCGCGCTTTATGTCTTTTTAGAATGAATTACACACTGTTTACAAACGCGTGCGTGCGAAATCACGCTCCACTCTCTCCTGTAGACAGACCGCAGGATCCGGCAGCGGTAGGAATCAGTCAATCACGGTAACTCGCGAGAGCCTGCCACTCATCTCTGCGTTTGTGGATGGGAAGGCCTGCCATTAAGACTCCTGTCATGAACGAGAGATGACAGAATCCTCTCAGATTGCGCGCGTCCTGGGTGCGGAGGGGCCTCGCTTGGGCCGTGTGGTGCGTTTCAAAGCTATGAGACTCTCTTGTCTTGTTTACTAATTCTTCCTTTGGGGATTTATAAAAAACTGTTCACAATAGCTTTTATTTTTCAATATTTTTAATGTCATGTAATTGAACAATGCTGATACATAATTAAAGAATAACAGCCCCCTCCCCTTTCCCGACCACCAGTTCACCCCACCCTGGCTGGACCGCTAGCTTGGATGCTGATTTACATACAGTATGTTCACTTGATCTTACCTACAGGGTAGGATTGTGATACGTTGGGCCCCAGTTCCGGGTTGGTGCTGGCTGACAAACTAGGCTTCACTTCGTCCAGTCCGGAGTTCAGTGCCGGTAGCGAGTATTCATTAGCCTGTAAGCAGGAGGGGGAACGTTAAACACTCGAAAAAGCGCGCCTTGTAACCTTTTGCTAATTCCTTTGCTTGGCGTCAATGCTGGCATTATTCTGAAGCATATTTCTGTTCCCGACTCTAAAGGCACATATTGCAGAGCCTGTCTCCCTATTGTCCGAGTGGGAGGGACCAGGGAGCGGAGCAGGGCTTTAGAATCGAGAGGAGAGACCAGCCGTCAGCTGGCTCATTGTGCTTCACTGGAGTCGCTCTCCTGACCAGCCAAGGGAGGAAGCATTCCTGCTTTGTTACAAACACACCATGTGGCCCAGCTCGCAGGGCGAAACGCACCTGCCTTTTAAAAGATTAGAAAAACAAAGATAAACACAACAAATAAATGTAATCTCTACTAATCTCGTATACCGTGGAACTTATTAAAAACTACCGAAACAGCATACTTGTATTTACACTTTATTTTATGAAAATAAAGCATTCTGTGTTTGTTTGTGATGTTAGATTTGAAATACGTGACATTAAATCTTTAAAAGAATCTCTTTCATTCACTCTCTGGGTACGGCTGGATTTTGTTTTTCTGTTTGCATTTGTGGTCAGTTGGTTCGAAGAGCAGCCATGACGGAGATGGCAGATGCAGGCTCGCTTTTTTTCCCGTTTTAATGAGATGAGACTTCCGGAGCCTTTTGTGATGACAGTGACGGTCCCTGTGCCCTGTGCTTGCCCGAGCGCCTCGCTGGGCCGCAGCCCCAAGGGGGAAACCCATGACCCCAGTCTTGTCTGCTTCTATCGCAGATAAACTCTAATTGTCTCCTACAACTGTTTCGCCGGCATGATTTCGGATGTCGTCCCACATCCTGGCCGTCTTCAGACGCAAAGCACCCATTTTTTTCTCATGCAGATAGAGAATGGGGCGGGGGGCGGGGCGGGGGGAACGACAACAACCGAAAGAAGCGATGTGAAAAGAATGACCAAATGGCTAGCAGAAGTGTGGGAGGAGTGAACCTATTGAGTTTTGCATCTCCAGAATGGGTTTTTAATGCCCTTCTGTGGCACCCAGACACTGGCTAATAGGTCTACCTTTTCAAGAGTTTCAAAAAAAGGCTGAGGGGGGGACACACAACAGAGTCCACAAAAGGGAAAGTGCTCTGATTAATATTGCATTAAATTAAAGCTGATTTTTCTGGACTGTTCCGGGCCTCTCCCCCAAGCCTAGCCTTTCCCTGGCTTTTTTAATACTCTCACTGCTGCTCTTTGTGATTGCAAGTCATTTCCAATTCGTTTTGGTATTGATCTTCCAGTAGAAATCAGTTTTGTAATTAGCTGCAAATTAGGCCTTCTTCTAGAGGTGAGTCCTGTCCCCCTGATTTATCACCAGCGTAATTCGTGGCGATCGGAGAGAAATTAAAATGAACTCAATTAGGCGACTGCTTTTGTTTTATGGGTCCAACTTGGAGTTTCCAGGGAAAAATTAATAGTCTCTTGTTGTTTAATAGTCTAATGAAAGTAAATAAAGGTTATGCATTGTAATAAGCTCAGGGCTTTTAATAAAGGGTCTCGCAGTTTCTTATTGTTACTGGTGATTGTGTCACTTTTTGGCTGCCGTCTTTTTTGCCAATTATGATGGATGGGTAGCATTTTCTTTTTTTCCTGTGCTAACATCGAAAAAATCAAAGGGCAGATGTTTAAAGTTAATTGTAGAAGTCTATAATTCTGTTGCTGAAATGTCCATTTTAGATGCTTAGGTTGAACTGATGCTATGATGCTTAAAAAAATGTAGCATTTATTGCGCGCCCATTGAGTGAATTAACCATGCAAACTTAAAATAAGTGCATAACCACCACTGGACTGACTGACATAAACCCTTTTTGGTGGGAACTAAGATAGTGATTAATTACATACATTGTTTTGTTATTGTCAATTACAGTGGTCTGAGGAATGTTTTTTCTTTCATTAAAGAAAAATCTATAATGTGTGGGAGTTTCCTTGGAGCCCACAGGTTTCCCCGATTTGGTCCATAATACTGTCGGATTTCTGTTTAACTGCTCTCAGTGTGCCCATGATTCCTTATCGTTGATTATGTTAAACTGAGCAGCGACTGAATATTTAAAAAAGGTGGCCTTCAAAATTCAATGTAACAAGAACACTTATACACAAGTCATAATCATGTAAGAGTCTAAGAATTACATATTATAAATAAAATATATAGAAGACACACATGTATAGCAGGAAAATAGCTGCATGTGCGTGACAGTGTCCCTTAAGGACAAATTAAGGTTTAATATGATTTTATCTCATGATTAACTGAACCTGGTTACTGGCGATCACAAGTATCCTTTATCATGAAGGTACTAACCTGCTCGGGTTTGATGTGCTCAGATGTCGGAAAGACGTCTGGGTATGACGGCCGCTCAAAGACCCGGTCCAGAGCTTCGAGCTGCTGCTGAGTGAAAGCATCTGCTCTCAGGTGCTTCCGTAAACTGTCCACACTACCCTGAGAATCACTGTTTGGGCCAGAACCATCTGAACCATCTACAAGGAGAAAGAGGGACATTCGAAAAATTTGGCCCTTAGGGAATCTTATCGCACAGTCATCCAGCTTCGCCGCGCACTTTCCTCCCTTGGGACAGCACCCCCTGCTGGGAGAAGGTTGGACAAGGAGGCGGGGGAGGTAAATTCAGTGGTGGGCAACACCTTAAGCAGATCCAGAAGGTTGTGCTGAGCCACTGGGAGCGGTGGGGAAGTCCAGCCCCCCACCCCCCACCCAGAAGCACCCCCCCACCACCACCTCCACCACACGCACAGTATTAGCACTGTCATGATTTGATAGGTCGGCGGTAATTGATGGATTACTATCAGAGCAAATATATTCTTGCTGGGGAGACCATGTATTTTAATGAAAGCAGAAACGATTACGGAGGCTTCTCCTCCTAGTCTGAGTAGGCATTTTTGCCTGTCTGGAAATCAGGAGCAGTAATTTAAAAGGTACAATTTTCTTTACAATTCGATATCGGTTTAATTTTTTCTATTGCGTTTCGCTCAGACAGGCCTGCCGACACGGCCCGGATAAAAGGGTACCAGTCCGGGTCAGTCATTTCCTGGGAACGCGTTCCCGAAATGTAAGCATCTCACCCAACTTCCGACCCGATTACCCCACTGCACGCCGGAGGATGACACCTCTTTTCTTTTGTCACTGCCGTAAGGCCCTTAAAACCTCTTACACACCCTGCACCACCCCCTGCCCTACCCCCCACCTGCCACACAGCACCCCTATCTCTCCCCATCCTGTGTGTATTCAGAAGGGTTCCCGCTCCCTTACAAATCTGTCATTCTAAATTTGCTGCAGATTATGTTCTCTCGTCGGTGAGAGAGCAGTGATATATGATATGCAAGGCCCCTATTGATTGCCTGATCTGGTGGCAGGAGGGAGCCGAAATGAACTTGAAACGAACATCTTGCCTCAGCTCATTGTGCGTATAATACTCTACTTAATCCCACATTCTTCTCTGCCATGGAATTCAATTGATCAATCATGTTTCACTGATAGTACCATTTCAGCCTGTTATTGCCATCCCATTCCGCTTCTTGACCTTTTCTCAACGGCTAAGGCCAGAGGGTGAACCTGACTTTCATGAAGAGCAAAATTTTTCAGGGCTGCGGGGGAGACACGCTGTCAGTGCCCGTGTTTATGTGTGTGCGCGTGGATCCTTTTTGCATAGCGATTTTGTCAAACGGCCACATGTTCCCTGTATAAATGTGCTGCTCATTTTACGATGATCTCTGTTAAATTTAAAATGCCTTTATTGCATTGCTGGTGTTTTACCTTAGATGCACAAAGAACGCTACAATAGCAAAGAAGAAAAATTAATTAAACCTTACAGCTACTGGCTGCCTTGCATTTTACTTGAAATAATCCTGTTAACTGCAGTTATTAGGATTTATATATATATATGAATTACCTATAAATATTTATACATCATACATTTATAGACTAATACAAAAGCTAATTTATAGTTACTTGTCAAAACTAATTCTGTATATCTAAAAGATGGATTTTTCTATATATAAGTGCTTTATATGATATATTGGTACAGTAACTGCAATCACAGGGGCCCACTAAACAGTGTTATTCTGTCGTCTTATTATTTTCTCCTGTTTTGGATTATTGTGCATGGTTCTCTCAACATTATGCCTGGCCCACATATCTTTGAGCAGGCATCTCTCTTGGACAGCTCCCGTGGGGGCCTTCCGTACCACTGCCAGTTGTTGCGGTATCAGACTCAATTGTTCTCTTTGGTATTGAAGCAAATAGAGTCATTAATTACTTTCTATCAGCTGGCCAGAGTACAAAACACGATCAATAACCCAGCAATTGTAATTCACTATAGTGGAGTATGCTTCCCTCATGCAAACTAACCAATATGAGCAGCATCATCCCACACAGGCAAACTCATACTTCAGCTACTTTGTCAGAGATGTTTAGCTAATTTCCTTATCTTTCTCTCATTCTTACACTACATGATATATGTTGTTACAGTGGCTCTTCTTTCCAGATCATGCACAAAAACTTGAGTATCAGCTTAGAAAAAAAATCCATATATTTAAGACAAATTTGCATATATAATTATATTTTTCACAGGGATTTCTTTGTATGGCTGCAAGCGTCGCACATTATTTACAAGACAATTTAATAACATTGGTATAAAGTTTGTTATGAAATTAGAAAAAGAAATTATTATTTTGACAGCTTGATCTGTAAAGGCATTACCTACAATTTTCTACAAATAATGATTTAATAATAGTATGCAACAGTAATATGACAATAACAAAGAATCAGCACTGACAAATGCTGTCGTGTATCTTTCAGATTACCTAAAATATTATATTAATTAAGAACAATCAGAGAAATTTGCGCATCTGTTTTGAGAAACCCCCTTCTTTTAATGCTCTGTGGTCATTTTATTGATCATTGACACACTTGAGTGTATTCATTTTGACATCTCTCCATATTAACACCCCAGTAACGAGGGACCGGACTCTATCAGATCAGATAACCAGCTCTATAAAACAGGCTCCTCTCTGTGGGTTTGACACCCAGAGGTCGCGACCCCCTAGCAGGAGGTGGGACGACACAATTCTACATTGGAGAGGGTCTGCTGACTACCCACTAGACTTAATGCAATATATGGCGTATAAGCGAAGATCCACACGGATCTGCTGGGATTGGTTGAGATCAAATATTCAAATATGAAGTTCGGACTTAAACAAGGCAGAAGGAAAACATTAAGTTGCAGGCTGATGGCGTCAGGTTTCTTCTACCTTGTCAGGGTTTGCACCACCTACACAGGAAGCCGCTAGCTGGTATCTCTTCCTCATCTTATCTCAGGATACGAGCGTCTTTGAAAACCAAATTGTCTTTTTTTTTCCCCCTTCCCCCATTGCCTCTCTGCCGGTTTTGCCAACGTATGTGAAACTTCCCAAATCAGGTGCAACATCTTGCTCACAGTGAGTTTTCACCCAGTTTTATGAGCGGCAGGAACAAAGGCTAAATGACCTTAGCGGCAGCGCAAATTCCTTTAGCCTAAAACACCGAAATTCACTACGTTAAGAAGTGACGGTCAGCTATATACTTTGCTTTTTCATTTTAATTTCTTCTAGTGCAAAAATAGTTTAATTTTTTCTGGAAATTGTGCATCCTTTCCCCAAAGTCGAAAGAAAAAAAACAGGTTCCCATTTCATAATCAGCTTATAAGAAAAACTGAAAATCCTTAATGGCCATCACTTTATTTCAATACTGAAATGTGAATACATTACTTGAGTACTAGTCTGTAATGTGTTGACTACTGGACAGTTTGTAATGTGTTGGCTAAGTAAAGATAAAGGCCTAGATTTCAGGTCAATAATAAAAATAACTGGGATTTCGAAAGCACTGAGAACTTACCACCAGCCAGCAAAAAACACTACAACAACTTTAACACCAGCCCTCCCTCTAGACAACGCAAGACATTGAAATTAATGACGGAAACTGCTAGGTCACCCCACACCAGGCTGTCCACCAGGGACAAACATCATCGTGACGTTTCCTTTGGAGATGAACTTACAACCTTCTTGGAATTTTTAACCGCCGTCATACAACGGTTTACGTGGCGACGAAAGCCGCCCAGACTCCCCGATGTATCCGTTTTTTAAAGTGCATTATGATTTTTACTAAATCCATTCTTGCGCTTTATATCATTTTTGTCCCGTTTTTGCCTAAATGAATTTGCACATTATTTATTTCCTATGGCGAACTGTCTACACAAAAAAAGCACAATTGTACTGATTCAAACTCAAACAAAATAAATAAATAAATAAACAAACAAACACAAAATAAAGGTTGGGTACACGTGGGGAATTTATGTTACATCTATTGCGCTGCTGAAAAAAAAATACATGCTGCAATACTCTGAGCTACAATATTCTATTTATATAACATTCTAGCTGGGATACTTCTAAGTGAGTGATGTCATTGAGCACTGACCTTCTGAGAGCTCACTACATTATTATTAAACTGTCTGGTTCACTTAATAACATCCGAAGCTAGCCGCCTTGCAACCTGATTGATCCAGGTCTCAGCTTTGGCGGCTCCATACGCTATTGCGCTCTTTCGCTTGTTCCCATATCACTGTACAGTACACATAGTACTTCCAGCCCACATTAGTAAACACTACATAACTACACACTGGTACAAACACAATCGACGCTATGCCGCTAACTCTCGGAATTCACTACTCAATATTTCCCAAACTATTATTAGCAACCTTTTGTAATATCTCTATTGATAATATGCCTAATGTAAATGTGTATATATGTTAAAAATAGGATGGTATTTAATTATTTAGGTGCAGCCATCAGTGGCCAAAGGACGTCCTTGGATCACCCTTCACCTGAGCTACTAATGCGGTGCCAGTGCTTTTGATCTACAGTTGATCTGTACACACACAAGGTGACCCGTCCTAACCCTGAGTCAGTCGCCTGGATTTGTCGCGAGGCAAAGTCAACACTTGATCAATTATTCTGCTGCTGTCATTTTGCGTTAATTCTATAAATTAGTGGACAAGCAAAGGGAATGTCTCAGCCAAGCGTAATTTTCCTTGACTATTAATGCATCCGGTGGAGAGTAGCATTCTGTTTTACATAATGAGACAAACAAATAAATCTGGATATGGATTCAGGGCCTACAATACATTGACGAACGTGCCCGTTTGCTGGAGTAATTGGTTTATATATCTGCGAGCAGTGATACCAATCTTTACACAGATAGAACTGAAGCTCTGTCTAAGCCTTTAGGCTATTTCTTTTGTCTTTTCAATAGCTTGCCCATCCAAGAGTGTGGAGTGGTGGCGGTTGGCGCACTGGGGGTGTGGGGGGGGGGGGGTTGCACGATGTTAATTTGCGAATTAATAGGTTTTCTCTACGGAATTGCAAATTCTCTTAAATGTCACTTTGTTCAACGTGCGGAGAGCTATAGCCACCAAAGACATGATCTAGAGAAGACCCCCCCCACACAGATCCACTCACACTCTGCCAGCACCACCAATAGTCGGCAAGTGTAACATGCTACTTTTAATTTGCAATAACACATGACAATGGCAGATTAATGGCTCTTATGACACCTGTGTCCCTGAAGCTCCTCTTCTGGAGACCCGGTGTACATAACGCATGTCACACTACATTATCTCAACATCCTTCTTGTAATGGGGACCATCTTTAAGGGCACTGGTGGCTCACAGGGAAGAGCTGAGTCCGGCAGACGTTCGGCACAGCACCGCGAAGACATCGGGACGGACGCCGAGGGCTAGGCAGCCAGCGATGTCACGCCACTGCGTGTCTCGTACCTGATCCTCTACGTCACCGACGACGGTCCGTTCCTACCTAGCTGCTGCAGAATTTTTTTTTAGTTATTATGACCTAATGAAGATGAGACCTGCCACACCAAATGAGCCTAAGGTAGCCCCAAGCTACTGTCCTACTATGAAATTTAAACCATGTATTAACTGTCACGAGGCCTCCCTGATGTCTCTGCGTGAAATGAGAACTGCGTTTAAATAACACCCAGTATTTTCAACAATTGGCATGAACTCAAATAAGCAGGCATGAAGTCTTCATCAGGGCCTGATTATCTTGACGGCAAACAATGCTTGGGGAACGGGGCGCTCCGACACGATGTGCAACACGCATCACCGCTAACTGCCCGTCCCTTCCATAACACGCCAGAGAACAACGTGAAAATCAGCCTATTAAAATAGTTACGCTAACATGGTTACTTGTCGTACCAAAAATGATTTGTTGCATGAGTTATGTGTCACCCCATTATTAATTATATAATTATATAGACCGTATAAAGACCGTGTGTATGTGTGTGTATGTGTGTGTGTG
>JABFEA020000044.1:9080186-9100271 GCA_019775915.2 Cyphomyrus plagiostoma
TTATATAGACATTATATATAGAGTGTGTTTTTGTGTGTTTTTGTGTGTGTATATATATATATATATATATATATATATATACATATATATATATATATAGGCCATGCATTAGGAATATGAACCCAATGCATCGTCATTTAAATATTTAGCGATGCAGTCGCGATGAGAACAGCATTCCCCATTTAATCTAATGTAATGTATATGGGGTGTATTATACTCATTCAAGATACCGCCTGTTAAAGCCTTTTGTGTCCGATGCACCTGTTCCAGGCGTCTGTGAGTCCCATCTTCGGGTTTTAGGTGCTTACTGTCTGCCTGCTGTCTGTCCACGTCTACAAAGTCTACAAAGATAATCCACATCCTTCCAAAGCTGTGCTGTGGGCTTCTGCTGAAATGGAGGCCAGGTACTGAAATATATGCAAAACTACCCATTTATCCAGATTTTAGGAGCGACGTGCCACAGATTCGCCAATTATCAGAATGAAAGCCTAGTGAAAACAAAAGCCAACGTGGCAACCGCTCAGCCTCAGTGATTCCACACCTTCCCTCCTCATGCTTTGTTGCCGCTACATAAGTCTCATTAGAGCTGATGGCTCTTAAGCAGCTCCATATTAATCCTCCCTGTTGACTAGACTCTTGGAGCTTTAGGGCTGAACCTGGCCAAGTTGGGGAAGAAAACAGCAGACACTGCATTCTTTATGGGTACGGCGGAGTTCTCCTGATTCCTGACGTTCCACGTGATGCATCGCAGAGCTAGAACGCCGTCAACATGCACTACAGCCTTCGCCCCATGTAGACCAGTCAACACCTCATAGAGGATACCTTCACACGGAATCCAGATGTCTGACGAATAACCCAACAAACCTGGTGTTCGCAAATCTAGCCTACAATATTCTATTCACCTCCTGTATAACTACCAGGGGAACAACAGCATAAAAGACTGGACTAGCTTGCCAACTGAGAGGATAAAAGGGGTGTCTTACTCTTACTGCTAACATTCCCTAAGTTTTTCCCTATTTATTTATTGATTTTCTTATTTATTCCTCCCCCAAAATGATTTTTACTTGCAGTGGCCGGGTGTACCAGTGTTGTCAATGCACCTACTCAATTTTTCACTGGGGAGATGCTTATTCAATGGCATTAAAAAGGCTATTGCTTACAGAACCTATAATCTATAAAGCCCCTAGGCTGCCTGTATCCGCACACCAACTTACTCAAAAAGAGCAGAGGGAAAAAAAATGCTCTTTGAGTTGCAATGTCTTGGGCTGACCTGATTGTTTGGCTGCATCATCTTGACATGTAATTATCCTTCTCCTCTTAATCAATTCAGCCAAGATTAATTGCTGAAGACAACTCTGGAGGTCAAATCATGAAATCAAAAAGCCTTTCATTGGCATTCATGCATTATAAATACAGTATTTGTATATTCATAAATGTTAATTTTCTTCCATAGATAAGTTATGGGGAAATTGTCAATAACTCCTTTAGCGAAAAGCTGTTCCTTTTTTCAATGTTTATCAAGTACATTTCATGCAGTTGTTAAAAAAACAACTTGTAAAAGCCCAACCAATACAGCCATTAAGACATTAAGGCAGAAAATGGAGCGCGTCTTGAAATGGATTATGTAACTGTGTCTACACCCTTTCCAATCTGTAATTCACAAATAAATGCTCTGTGTCTTTCCTTACATTCAGCATTCCTAATACTTATACAACTTTCATTTCTGATGCATAACAATTTCAGTGAATCCGCCGATTATTACCAAGGCACACCTAAAATTACAGTTCCTTTTTATAATATTACAACGATATTACATCGATTCCATCTTGATCGTTCTCCATCGCTATAGGTGGAGCATCGTGCTTAATACAGGGAGCTAGTTGCAGTGGTTAAATGCCAGTCTAACTGAAAATCAACATTTGAAACAAGCACTGTAAAAATTCACTTTTCTTACCATCCTCTCGTTTCCTCTTTTCGCCATTTGAACGCGGAATACCCAGAATGCCATTGATGGAGTAAGAACCCACTGGATCATTGGAAGCACTGGAAACAGGTGGGGAGGTTGTACTTGGTACTGAAAGAGTAGTAGATAGAATAAAAAGGAGACTCAGCACAGCTCATCACCTGAACAAGAGTCTACTTATGGCCACAGCATGACGGGATGAATGTCCACCAAACCACAAAACTGTTGTGTTGTCTTCCATATACACCATAAATAAACGCTAATTAGTCACAAAAAAAAGTTAAGACCTTCAACAAAAGCACCTCACTTTTGAAAATAAAATTTTAAAAACATCAGAACTTATTGCCCCGCATTGCTATAGCTGGCAATGTCATGTGCTCAAGGAGAAAATCTATGCATATATTTGCTTTTTGACAATTTTATGGTCGATGCGTTGGGCTGTAAAATCTAAATGCACTTGCATGTATATACAAAGGAAATTAAAATGACAGCAGAGAGACTCCATACCTATGGTGTGGCCAGGGGTGGAGAGCGGTGTTCCGTCTGGCGATGGATGAAATGGCTGCTGAACTTTGGTCCGAATAATCCTGCGAAGTAATCATAGTAAATTTTGTATCAATACCATGACTAGAACCATCTTTCTTCCAATGAAGCCTTTCAATGTGCATTTGGAAAACAGTAGGGATACATATGGGTTTCTTAACTCCTAGGTTTGCATCGGATATCTTGAGTATATGTAGCACAGGGATGAGCCCTGCCTAACAGAAACCTTTCTCGAGCTGCTAATGCGACGCAGTTTCTCAAATGCTTTTCATACAGCCACTGTACCTTTAAGGTGTGATTTGGGGAAAAGACTTCATTGCACTTTTGGTCTGAATGATCTTGCAAACAAAGCATGAAATCACATCAATTCACCTCAATGATCAGCTTCACTGACTCTACCTGGTCCACACTAATCAGCTCCCTCCTATCTCTCCCCCATTCTTTCTTGGAGGGGTTACACAGGTTTTGGAGACTCCTGACTCCCTGCTTCCCAGATCAAACATCTCTGTAGAACCCAATACCCACAAGTGCCAATGCCGATGAGGTTTTATTGATCAAGGATAAAAAGTTGTGGATTAGTCACACAGGCAAACAGATGCAAATAGAATGCTATAAATTACATGTGACAGTAAAGCAATAGAGGCTTACTACCTTTGCACAAACCTACACCAGCATTAGATTCCTGTAATACGACTGGCACTTGACAAGACAGAGGCTGCTGTCACAATAACTTTGGAACTCTGAAAGTATTTACTATATATGACACAATTCCTGCTTTGAACTGAAACTTAAGATAGTGGTGATGGACCATATTCACCCTAAATACCCCATAATGATTGGGTGCCTTCCGCATTAGCCTTAGATTGTCCGAAAAATGCAAAATAAATTTCACCTTAACTAGTCATAGAACATTGATCACTATCCGTAAAAAAACTGTATTCTGCTTCAACAACCATTAATGAATGTTTTATAATGATTACAATGTTAATATACTACATTTATATATACTCTGTACATCATAGTTTATTCATTCCAATTACTTTGGAATTCCCCAAGTCTCTGATTACATCATCCTTGTAGTAAGGTGACATAAACTGCTAACACTTTCCAGAAGACACATATCAATATTTTATCTTGATTTCCATTTCTCTCCATAACAATTATTTGCCCCCCAAGAGGTGTGGGAGCAGAATATATTTGGGGGGTTTATTTTGTGCTCTTAATATCGAAAAAACAATTTGGGAGGATAGATTTATGACTTGTTGCTAGAAATCCCCAGATGAAATATCAAAACTGTTTTACGTTTCAATCAATAGCATTGAAAGCCAATGAAGACCTTTTTCCAATAAGAAAAACAGTAATATTTGTTTACTAAAGCCCTGCTGTGACCAAGAAACAAAGTAGAAGCCCATGGCAGTGTAACCTTTAATAATTAATGCTGAGAAAATGTGTTTAAAGCTAGAACATCCTCCTTGGTTCGCAGACCCGAGGTCAGTTTCCTTAGCGTGCAACCCTCTTAGTCCTCATACTGCATTTGCACTCTTTACTGCCATAGAGCCCTAGAGCAGAGCTGATGCTGATCTGAGAGTGTCAGACCAGCTTCTCTCGATATACGTCAGTGTAGCCGACATGATTCTGTACATCTAACAGGGGAGACTGGTCTGAGGGTGCATTCTGAAGTGAAAAGGACTGTTCCACCTAAAGACAGCCTTTATAGTCCTCTCTTAAATGACAAAAGGAATGAAAACAATTGCTGATTTTTCCACAGATCTTTAATGACTAATTGATCATTGGTTAACCTGTGGTCATTGTAAAATCACATTGTATAAGATCATCCTCTGTAATGCCAGCTCATATACATAAAAATATAGCAATACGTTTTTTTTCCCAGCTTGGCACTGAGCCAATGTCAATGTTAAAAATACAGACTTAAAAGTTTCACACTGATATGTTCAGATGGAAAAAAAATGTATAATAATAAATAAAATAATTGTTATAAAGACAAAAATAACAGTTAGAAATATTCTACAAGTACTCAGGCATGATATCAACGGCATGCCTGACATAGCCCAGTAATACATTCAAAAGCAGCATCGATTTCATCCAAAACTTCTGCCAACTACTGTGCATCTTTCAGAAGCCAGTCCCCCATTATAAAATGACAAAAGTCCCTGATTAATGGAAAATAATCCATTCAAGCATTTTCATTTGTGATATTTGTTTCTTATTTATTCAATATTTTCTGTCAGCTAGATACACTATAATGTTAGTTAAACATAAATAATATTACATTTAGATAATAATAACAGATAATAATTTTCACAAATACATGGGTTACTTTCTTTCACGCATGGGTGTGGATCTTCTAAGATTAGCCTTGAGAAAGTTGAGAAATAAAACCGCACGTTACAATAGATCAGTGGCTGATTCCAAATAAGATATATTTAACAGAGCTCACAGTTCTGTGAGAAGATGAAGGATATTTTTTTAACTTCTTATGGTAATATAAATACATTTCTTTGTATTTGCATTTTAATTTCCCACATAAACAAAGGCCGGTGAAGTGCTTCATTTCTAAATAGCGAGCTTGAATTTAATTATAGAGGTATTTTAATGCCATTAATGCACATTTTAAATGTATCACATACATGTGTCGAAGCCTGCTCAAATTGCCCTTTTTTAAGCAACCACGGTGCATGAAATGAATTTTTTCAGCCTTTCTTTTTCTTAAAGATGTCTTGTGTGAAGCTGCCCGCGCTCTCCCATCAGCTCATTAAAATGTAATGCAGATACCGACTCTATGGAACAGTGCTTCCTAACCAAAGTTCATTACTGGTGTTCTCGGCTAGGGGGTTCCTCGCCGCCGTATTTCGTCTTTCCCTTCTTGCTTTCCTCTCTGCGTACCCTTGTCATCCTCTGAAGTGAAATATGAACACTCTCGGGCCGTTTGCCGCCGCGGCTCTTTCGAGTAACCGACCAGCGTCGCAAAACGGAAATCAGAAACATACCGTTTTACCGGGGACGTTGCCTTTCGCTGACGTGTCTCAAAAGCGTCAGATTTGACGTGCCTGCGACCACGTATAAAACTGGTGTGTCGCGCGTAGCACGTGCTTCGATGTTTGCGCGTTTCCGCAAGTTCACACTTTTACTTTCTCGGAGCGTTTCATTTCTTACCGGTTGTCTGTTTTATTGCAGTTATTACACACTCTTAATTTTACGACTGAATCCAATGGTCTTGTACAAACTATGTAAACTACCTTAATGGCCAATAAATTAAAGTTAAAAAATTGAAATGTAGATATGCACATAGAATTCAATAAACTGATAAATCAAATCAAATAGCATATTATGTATAATATACATCGAGGCACATTCTGTGTCTGTTTCTTATAGTAGTCCCCTTTATACGGTGAAGTAGTCTGGTCATAAATAAATTGAATTTGCTGCTCCATTTTTGTCCCGGCATGTGTTTATTTGAAAACATAACTGCAGTAACACAGCTCGTTCACAATATCAGAACGTTCCTTCCCGACGCTGCGCCACTTTTCCCGGTCCCACTGTATCTGATTACAGAGTATTGATCGGTTTTCATCCAGACAGATGTGATTTTGGTACCCTCAGTCTCAGACCTGCTGCTGACGGTTGAAAGATTTGGGATTGAATTGCACAACTGAGACCACCCTCGGCGTGGAAAAAAGGCACACATTTAGCTTTTTTCGTATTTATCATAAGAGAATAATCCCACACCAAGGCACTAACACACAGAAGCGCGTTCACACCACTAGTTATTTTGGTTAGCCATGATACATCGCCAAATAATGTATACATTGAAATTAATTTCCAATATCATTTTCTAAATTATATATGAATAATTAAAACCACGTGACCTAATCGCTAACAATTTATTAATTAAAAATAATTTGGCCTACTAAAAACATTTTACTGGTAATCGCATTTCAATAAATACTTCGACCTAATTTCAATAATTTTCAATAATATACAATGGTAATATTTAGTCATTACACTTAAGTTAAATGTATAAAAAGTAATCAGATTCATGCCTCACTAACGCAATATATAAATATAACACATTTAGGTAAATTTAGCACACAGTGTTATTATATAGGCAAAAATGTGATATTTCCTGTAAGCGTGACTTTGATCGCTTTCATTAAAAAATATAATAAAGTGACGTGAGTTCTTATTTTTGAATATTTTTTTCACTCACGTTCTACCAGTTGGGGTCAAACTTTTGGTAGCACTATAATCGACCCATTGCCACATACACACACACACACACACACACACACAAACGCACGCACTATGAATGGTTAACAACTGGCCAAACTCAAAATGTAAGCGTACAACTTTGATCTACAACCAGTGTACTGCAAATGTATAAACGAAACTACGATAAGCTGAAGTACATTTGTTTTACCTGTTGATGGATGACACACTCGGGACCGTGTCATTGTCGCAGATACCTTCTGCCAACAGTCGGTCTCGTATCTCCCAGGCGAACATGGTAGGATTCTGCCGTTTGTAGTCTGCGATTTTATCCACAACCTTAGGAGTTGCGACTTTTGGTTTGGACCCTCCGATTACTCCCGGCTTAATGCTTCCAGTCTCGTAGTATCTGTAATGAAAACTAAGGAATGTAAATATTGTTTGAAAACTAATTGCAGGAGTGGTTTATGCGATGTCATTATGTGCCGATTAATAAAGTGCCGCGCTTTAATGTTTTTGTTTTGTAATTAAGTGTTGTTTCCACGATTGATGTAGGCTATATTTGCCTTTATTATGAACTTGACGCAGCCCCTGTTTTTCAACTGTAATTAAAGTAAAATAATCAGACCTATCGGTTATGAATTACTTGCAGTTAAGTGACGGATTTACTATGGCTTTACAACAACTTACAAGACAAGGTACCCATACAAATATGAATAGGATTAACTTCTTTGATACATTTCTGAACATGTATTTTCTGAAATGTGCGGTCAATACAACCGAAGCGTTGTCTCGATAGATGTATTTCGTTTAGTCTATGCAAAATAAGGTTATATTGAAAGAAAAACATGGGTAGTTTTCTTAACTGCTGTTTAAGTGACGTTGTGGCCTACGGTTTGGCGTTTTAAAGTCTGTGATTTTTATGTTAAAAATGTAATTCAACCAAATAACTTTATTGGACTGTTTAACATAGATTTTACTAAATATAGGATGGGATACTGACACTTTATTCTTTTATATCGCTGTATAGGGGACATGCCTCATTGATATTATTATCTAATATAAAGATAGATATGTGTGTGAAATAGGCATGTGGAAAAAAATAAATAAGGATATGATGTATGACGCAAAATTCTTATTTCTCCTACCTGCCAAGAATTTTGCTGACGCAGCCATGGCTGACCCGTAGTTGCCTCGAGATGTCACAGGGTCTGACTCCCTGGTGCGCGAGCTCTACAATCCTTTGCCTCACCACATCAGGTAGGGGTCTGCCATTCACAAACACCCCGCCTAGCTGGTTTACACCCCCATGCCCTATATGGGAGACAACAGTACATAGAGAGAACCATAACATTACATACATTTTGTAGAGAAATTTGTTCAGGTTCTCTAATTAGTTATAGATGGACACCGTTACGTTTGATCCGAATACATTTAGTTAAAACAAATTCTTGAAACCGTCGGAGGTATTAGCCATTTGTAAGACTGTGGTTCGGAATTTTTACATGTTCACTGTATTATATCAGAACTATACTTTAATAATAATAATAATAACAATAATAATAATAATAATTTTTGCACTTACAGCACATTATCTATATTCGCATTTCTTTAAATAACAGTTTAAAATTTGGATTTTAATGAAATACATATCTGTGATATTCTTATACATAGATAATGCTTACAGTCATTATCTTGTTGTAATTACAGTAGGTATGTGTTTCAAAACCCACTGAAGTCCCAGTGAGTGATTTTTGTACACTTTTATAATATTCCGAAGCTTGCTTACTTGCAGTAGGAAGGCATTTGTTTTATTTCTTCTTCGTTCCAAGAAACGTATTCCAAAATAAGGCCCTTTTGACAAATTCTCCATGAAAACTCCCGTGTAATACAAACATCTTAATTTACGAAAACACTTCGATTGCATTCATTTCCTAAATAAATGATTAAAACAGCCGAAGACGTTATAGATTTCGGGTTGAACTGTAATAAAGGCGCGTTACATTTTCCTCCTATACTAAGCGAGCCAAGCACATGTCGCAGGTAGGTTATTAAGTTACAAGCTGTTTAATTTTCCTTGCGCAATTATTATAAATAATTAAAAAGAGCTTTGATTACTCATATTACAAATTATTTAGAAAAGGCATGATTAGGAATTAATTATTTAAAAACCCAGTGGAAAATGGTTATCTCCTTGAAAGCCTTGATATCGTGTTGGGTCATATTATTACTGCATCCTAGATCATATTTTTAAATGAATAATCTCGATAATGCAAGCCACTATAGCTCGGATTTTTCCAAATATAGGAATAACAATTACTATTCGGTTTACATTTGGAGTCCACTATCCATTTAATTGTATTTTCCTTGCAGAGTTACAGTATGAACGTTTCACAAATTTATCCAGAAAAAAGTCATTGAACACGGGGTCTTTTTGAAAAATCCTAACCTCTTCGAATACTCGTGAATATACTCAATGTACATGCAACATATTTGAGCATAGCTTAGTCAATTTAACCGTTTTATTGCAAGTTATAGAAACGTATATGATTAGGAATAAATATTTCATAGCATTTTGCCTGGCAAGAAAATATACGTTCAGTATCAATCGCATGTATAAATTAATATATAAACAGAAACAGCGTTTTCCTGGACTTACATCATCGCATCGATGTACACACGTGTACTTTAATAATTTGCAACGTAAAGAAATTTATTGTACCTAACAGCTAATAGAATATATAGGCCTAATCGGTGTGTCAGTTTTCTGAAGGAAATTCGCATGGTGTCCTTAATAATGAAACCGTATATTTCATCTAAGAAGGTACATAATTAAATCGTCCTAAGCCATAATTAGATGTATTATGGTGATATTTAATCCGTAAACTCGGAAGCTACCATGGCTTATGGAAAGATAAACACATTTAACTGCGCAGAAGGTAAACATCCACATCAAACTCCTTTACTACTCACGGTGCATCGCTGTGAACGGATCTGCTTTGCAGTGAATATCCATTGGATAGCAAAGAAAAGAAAGATAATCAATTGAAGTCGCCGTTTCGCCTTGGTAATGTAGCTTAAAAGTCAAAGAAACAAAATTTGTGTTTAGACTTTTAAAAACAGCGTTTGCTTTCGGAGGCAACCGATCAAAACGTAACTTCTACAAAAAGTTGTCTTGCGTTAATCAGTCCGTACAACGAAGATATAACAGTGGTTTGTCAGGTGAAAAACATGACCGACACTTCTTTCAAATGCATGTAACAATTCGGCATTCGCAAAACATGATTCGTTCAAACGTTTTATCGCATAATGACGAGATAAGACAATGTATTATGAATTCGTCTTCCTCTGTCCTCTATTGGAACTGCGGTAGAAATTCCTAGATCCCGGTGGCCGTAGCTGGCAGGTCGCGAGCTGGATCAGATATGTACAAAGATGACAGCAAAAACATGGAGACACCAAAATTGTCTTGTGGTCCTCGGCTCTTCAAGAATAGGATGTGCCTGCCGGAGTCTTTGGGTTGAGAATGAAGCCCCTCTGCTTGTGTGTGCGTTTCTAAAAGCTGCACCCCTCCCCAGGTCCCCCTGGCTTATATGGATGACTTGTCAGACAAAGGCAATAGATTCCAACACTTTGTGATTCGCCAACGCAAAAAACTGGAGCCCAAATGAGGAGGTTCCTTCATCTGCCACTTCGAAAGGGGAGGGAAATGAACAGGGAATTGATTTACAGTTTGAGATAAGCGTTCAGAAGAAATAATAATAATAATAAAAAAACAAATCACACAGGATAATTTTTAAAAATATATTTCTTTACTAAAATAAAAACACTTGTTTCATGGTGTTAATTTTGGACAACTGGACGTTACTTTTGTATTTTTTTTATATCAGCAACATAAACGCCAAATATAACAGTGTCATCGCCTTAACAATAAAGCTAAAATTATGTTACAAGCACCATTAAGACTGTAATGTTTTGCAACGACACTAGATCAGGAAGAAGAGTTTAAAGAACACTGGAATATTTTATATTTTCGCGTGTATAATTACCTTAGTGAAATATAGATATGCGTCCATTATAAGTCAATGACACTTATCTTCTAAGCAAAGGAAATATCCCTTTGAATTACGAATATTCGAACCAATGTGGAAATGTATACACAACACCATCGAATATGGGAATTTTAGATGTATAAGCATCGGGTTCTAACACTATTAAAATCACGATTTTATAAAACATGTAATTGCAATTTTGTCTTTATCGTCAAATTTACCGCTTGTATGAAATAGAAAATAGTATTTGCTAGTTTCCGCGTTGACTTCCAGTTCTGTGCTGTGTATGATCCCTTTCTGTAGATGGCGCTCCTTGGTTTCATTTGTTCACCTCAGCAATAAGAGTTAAAGAGGTAAAACTGTCACAAGGTAACTCCACGTAGTAGTAGGTCTGGTAAGATGAATACATTTTTTTCATCTTTAACTGGCGACCTGAATTAAGGTTAAATAATGCTATTATAACGATTATACGGTTTTTATATTTTGTAACATTATTTTCATGATATAGTGTATTCTAATAATTCACCGATTTAACTCTTGCGTACAGCTTCTCAGTCACGCGGTATAGACATGGTGGCATTCAGTACAATTTTAAGTAATTTCAATGTGTTTTAAGGAACTGCAAAGAATATAGTGAAACTATTGTTAGCTTCCCTGTACCCATAGCATGTACTATCTATGAAGTGTATTTCAGTCTTGGTAAAATTGTTTGGATTGTTTGGCGATGGGGTGGGTGGAGGAGAGCAATTTCAACATATATGATATATTACCCCCTAAAATAACAACCACCTATTTCTTTCTTAGGCAGATCAGAGATCCTTACAGTTTTCATTAACCTTTTACAGAAGGAAGTACCCCTTATTTCCACTTCAAAGGACCTACACGTGACTTCAAAGAAAACAAGTTTCTCGTAGTTTAAGACAGACCGTTCGGCTTCACATCCTTATATTGTCGATAGAGTAATGAATTGCGCACTGTTTCATTCAAACCGTGGTATGTCTATTAGTCACATGTTAAACTGTGTTTGCTATTTCTGAGTTTCTCTGAAAAAAAAATCTTATACATTTTCTGAATAATAATAATAATAATAATAATAATAATAATATAATAATAATGCAGCCATTGTCGCCTTTTAGTTTAATTGTTATTAGTGGTTGTTTTTTTTGTTATGATGAAAGAAAGCCAATTGGAGTGGATAATATGAAAATAATGTATTTAAAGAACTCTTTTAAAAATTCAACCATCACCTCTTTAATCCAGTCAAAGGGGGCCACCGTTAATTTAGTTTATTTATATATTTATTGAATTTTATTTATTTATTTGTCTGAGGTTTGTATACTCCTGGTGAAATTGCCCACGTGCAGAAGATCTGAACTTTGGATTGTTGGGTATCTCACAGGGAAAGGGCGCCGTGTCTAGTGGTGTGCCTTGTAGTCAGGTTTGGGGATGATTTTTCTTTTTGTTACTGTTTTTGGAGGGAGCTTCTGGTACAATATGTAGCACCATAGGCTGTAATTTCACACCCCACTGCACATAACCCCTAAAGCTACTTTTTCTATAAGACCCCCCAATTCTCTTCCCCTCTGCCCTGCTGCACTCTGCTATTTCTATATTATTATTATTATTATTATTATTATTATTATTATTATTATTATTATTATTACATTGGCCTGTTGTAGTGCAATAATAATAATGTATTTTTAGTAGACTATAAACGTTCCAGGTAACCTTTGTATTTGTGATGGTACTTTCCTCAATTTAAGTGCATCTGCCACGGCACGTGCGTAAAGTCTTGGGCTTTCTGTTCGGTTCCTGGGTCGACATATAACCCCGCTTTTTAAATGGGGGTCCATCCATTCAAAACCGACACTGGGTCAGGTCCTCTTTAACAGCTATTCAGCGAAAATTAAACAAAAGGTTAAATCACTATGCGCTCCCAATGCTTCAGTTCCATGGTTGGTCTCTCATTTATCTGACTATTAATTCTGTTGCACTTATCTGTTGTGATAGTTAATACACAACAGACTGCTTCACAGTTAATAACTGCTTTAATTCATTAATATCATACAGCTATCTGGTGTACTTTTGGAAGTGTTTTCTTTTCACCATAGTCAGACCTGTAATAATAATAAAAATGATATTTTTGAATATTAAAGCATTTTTCTTTATTTTTTTAAACCCTTAACCTGCAACTTTATATGTGGTTATGAAATAACAGGTTATTTTAATTGTCTTTCTAAATAAATTAATCAAGTAAAAGGTCCATAATTGTCAAACTGTTTTGGTTAACACTCATAAAGTATTAATATTTCTGTATTAAATATTAATATTATTCTAATCTGTGCAAACCTGGGTTGTGTTTTTACACTGCATTGTTCACAACTTCCCCTAACATTTGAAATTCATTCAGAATTTGTTGTAAATATATAAAGATACATATTTTTCATTGTAGATAATGTATTTACTACCAAGAAAGTAAAGTTACGTTGAAAGTCATTTATTCTGATAAGTAAAATTAAAATTTGGCAGCTGTAGTTTACTTGAACTATGAAAACAGTTGTTCTTCTATATTCTTATTTATAGTCACTTATACATGCGTACATATATATATGTGTGTGTATGTGTGTGTGTGTGTGTGTGTGTGTGTATGTCTGTATATACAGCAAAACTATTTTAATAGAATGTTGACGCCTAATTAAAAAAAATGTTTGCTAAAGTGACAGAAAGCCATTTGTCTTTAGCCTCAGCTGCTAATGGCCTGTGGATAAGTGGAATTGAGAGTGAAGGCAGTGGGGGAGAGAGAGAGGGAAAAAAAAGATAGGACGGAATGGGGATCTCCTAAGATCGTTCGAGCTCCGGAACCGAGAAGCTGAAACCCTTCTGATCTACCCACATCCATTCGATCATATAATCTTTCCAACAGTAGCAAGTGAGGCGAACAGTCACGAGCTTCCAATGCGGTAAATTCGGGGATTTCGATTGTTTTTTTCTCGAGCCTCTGTTTCATGTTTCCATTCACCTTAATATTATTATGCCAACGTCACCAATCGATATGGCGTTTCCCCCCTAGACCTGTCGTGCTCATCAGTTGGAAGCTGGCATCATTCGTTGTAAGTTGAATATCAAACCTTCCAGAGACATTATTTGTATAAACCTTTTTTTCTTGAACTGTTTGTCTGGACCGTATAAATGCTGTAGTAATAGCTGTACAGTAAATTATGTTTGAAAATGTTACACTTTGGTTATTATTAAAAACTTTACATGCATGTGACAAGAAAACAATGTAAAAGGGGTAATCTGTGCTTTTTGTTTTACGTGAAAGAATGTTATTTTTACGGAATTTGTTTTATTAGTGTTTGTGCTTATTATTTTTGTTAACTTACGATTCTTGTTAAGGTATTAACAAAACATGCAGGGCCCTGGACTTATTGTTATCTGTCGCAAAATTCATATTGGTCGATACCTAAAAACATTAAATAGCGATGCATGCAATAATTACATCGTTATATTTAAAATGTTCAGAATTGGGTGTTTATAAATATATGTGACCCATTCTCTCTGTACGCTGCTTATACGAGAAGACACGTCTTCAAGTTTCATATTATCAATATTTTTATGCATGCGTACAGATATTCTGTATTAATAAATGCTCTCGATACAAACCGGTACCAAAAGCATGCGGTCTTAAAATTAAACTGCTACAATTGTTTCCAAACTACGGGGTCTCGTTGAGTTTAAACCGACGACGACTTCAAAAATATGAATTATTAAGGAGATTTTAGCGTTCTGGACAACAAAGTGCATATATGGCATTTTATTTAGAAATTAAGTTAAATTAAGACGAATATAAAACACTTCACAAGGTTTATTGCTTGTAACAAGTACTTATATGTGAAATAAATTCAGATATTTCCCTTGATTAGTAAATACATACAGGTTCTGAAAAAAAAAATGTTTCAGACGGACGTGGTCGGGGAATGTAAAATTGTACCCCAAGCCTCATTCTATTAGCTACGTCCTTTGATTGCATATTCATGTAGTCTATAGGGCGAACAGATGGACCATCAATTTAATCTATCCTCAACAGCATCAGAGATTGATTTTGTACTTGCTTTTAATTTTGCAATAATTAATTAGATCATTACAACTGTTTTTCATTGATCTTCCCATTATAAACCTAAAATTAAACTGTGAATTACAAATAATCTATGTTTTCAAGTAGGACAATTTAGGAGAGTGTACACAATAGAAAATATGTCAAATCACCTTAATATCGTTTCATATTTTACTCTAAAACTTTCAACAAGGCAGTGTTCTTTGCTTAAATAATCTAAGAATTTGCAGCAATGTGTTTTCCCTGTCTTGTACTTTGACTTGAAGATTATGGCCTATCATGACAGTAATCTTTATTTTTTTTCAAATCCAGGTTACAAACAATTTATGATTCCCCTGTGTTTGGTAAAAGGAGATATGATGACTTTATATATATATATATAAAATGCAAACATGCTTATAACAGACTAGCACACACAATAATAACAAAGGCAAAATCAACGACAATACTATACCACTATCATTAATAATATTGCACTGTAACCCTTTAATGCTACTTATTTACCATACATATCTGACGCCCCAAGAAGTTTAGCATCACAAAATAAACAAACCAACGTGTTTTTCTTGTAGCACACGGTCAGTGTAAAGGAGAATATTGTTATCAGCAGCATTTAACAGAACAGTTCACCATTATCAAATTAAAGCAAGGTATGTATGTAGCCCATATTAAAAATATTTTCGTAAGGTTTGCCAAATTTGAACTGGAATAAATTAGAGCTCGTGTTCACTAAACCTGGTAATCCTACTGATTTGTGAAAATCGCCTTGATAATTCAGAGGATACTGTCCCTTCCTTGTAATACATAACTCCACTAATGAAATGCAAATGTGGGCCCTGTGTATCTTTACAACTATAATTTGTAAACATTGTGCAGGAAACGTCCTTACATTTGAGAAGGGACACTACTCGCGGACGAAGCGTACATACTTCTATCGTGAAACTTCTAATTGCTAAATAACAGGTTTTAGATTGCGATTAATGAAAACATAGTAAATGAAATAAAACGTGACACTGACGGCAGTGATGGCCAGGTCACCTACACTTAATCTGCGGAACTCAGAATAATGTTATCGCGGGACAAAATCGTCATCTTTCGGCAACAAACACACGAGCTCACATGATTCGTAAGAAGTGGATAGGGAGCAGTAGGGTAAAAATAGAATCCATACCTGATCGCCCAGCGCTAGGAGCCATAGCTTCTGTCTGTCTAATGGTCCGTCTCTTTGATGCAGCTCACTAAGGCCGGCCTCCTGTGCTCTCCTCCCGGCTGGGCGTCTAGTCTTTTCCCGTGGTTCTCAGAAGCTATGACCGATCATCCCAAACTAAACGATTTAGATGACTACATAAAAGGAAACGCGGTTGATCTGGAAATTAAGAATATAACGCGACGAGTGTTTAGAGTGTTGTAAAAAGAGCTAAATTAAGGAACGTGCCTTCTAACACTTCCTACAAGGAAAATGTACTGGATTTTACCTTGTACCCTTTTCAGAGTAAATAGAAAGCTTCGATTTGATGCTGTTGTTATTATTATGATGATTATTATGATTAGTAGCTTGAATATTTACATTAAGCATCGTCCTGCATTATTTAGCTTTTAAAAACCTTCTCCCACATATATGAAAGTTTAACCCGAAAAGTTCAATGACGAGTTGGGTGTTGCAAAGACTGATTACAGAAGTAAGCTGCCTATTGGCTGAACTCAGGAATGAACCTGCAAGTGAAGTAGGAGGATCTATTTAATCATAAATCACATCTATACAAATAATAATATTGGATAAGTAAATGACAGCGGAATCTGTTCGATATAATTGTCTTGACGGTGAGGCGACAGTTGGGCGTATTCAGAAGATGATAATTGAATTCCGCAATGGAGCCAGGAGATGATTTAAAGTTTATGGAGTTTGTGGAGGCGTGGTTCGGATGTGTAGATGTGTGATATGAAGACAACGTAGAATTGTTAGTCTCACTATTCGTTCTTTGACCTATTAGTAGGTCTATTCATTCAGTTTCACATAAGTGACCAGACGTGCTATTACTATAATTAAAAAATATTTATACAGAAGTACATAATAATTAGACAAGTTGTAGTTCCTTTCTTCCTTGAAAACGCCGTAGAGGTGTCGATATCATTTGTGTTATCTACATAAGAAAATATGGTTTATGATCAGTACGGGGGATTCAACCGTGAAAAGATGAGAATACACACACAAAAATAAAAGAGACGTTCAAACATCTCCACAAACAAATTGAGTAAGGTATTATACATACATATATAATTTATTATCTGAATAATAATAATAATAATAATAATAATAATAATAATAATAATAATAATAATAATTGAATTTTAAGCATGGTTAAATATAGAATTAAATGGTATCTATCTATCTATCTATCTATCTATCTACCAATTGAAACACATGAAATTAAAACAGCTTAATAAATATAATCATCATTATTATTATTATCATCATCATATAAGTCGAAAAACAAATATTCTATCTATTATTAAAACACAGCTTTTATAAATGTTTGGTCAGAAACAGAACTACATCATAAAGCGCAAACTCTCATTAGGCACGTGCGTCTCACCACATAAAGTACTTTTGAAATAATTAAGAAGAAGTTTATGATTAGTAATCTATTTATTGTGTATTGGCCTTACAGTATACGATTATAGATTGTGGGCTGTTGATTGTTATCCTACTTAGTGAAATGTATCTTTTTTGGACAAAATATGAAATAATTTGTAATTTTCTGGACATACAAAGAAGCGTGCATCAATTTACATGGTCAGAACAGTAACATAACATATGTATAATATATTGTATATATGTATAAAATATGTATGTGTGTGTGTGTACACACACACACACACACAATGGGCTCTGAACGACAAGTGAAAATTAGGTGAAAATGCATTCAGGTTAGATTACTTTAATAAGACTAGACTTTGTTAAATTACTTTTTATACCCTAAGCGCAAAATCAGTCAGAATGTGGAGTTAACCGAATTCTTGCAGCCCCGGGTCCAGCAAATGATTAGCCAAAATTAACATATAATTTGCATTTTAAACACGGGAAATTAAAAAAGATATTGCTGAGTACACGAAGGCCTATTATTTCGTTGACTTTTTTGTCCATGAACACGCATCGATATCATTCTCCCGTCTTCCTTTTAATTCCCTCCTTCTTCCTCTTGTAATTATTATTATTTAACCATTATTTTAATCATATTGCAGTTTACGGCATAGGTACGCATCAAGGGACTACTTATAATAGTTTATATAAAAATAAACAAACGTGTATCTTGTTGTAATGCGCATGTCTTGATCAAAAGGTTTTGTACCGTTTTTAATCTGCTTACACTTTACATCTGCATTAAGAAATCAGTTAATGCGCTGATAAATTTTTCGGATTATATTCATAATATCTCATTACTGTAAATATTGGATCATAAACTTGTTTTTTTCCTACCTGAAGGGGCGCTGTAATTCATGAATATTGGAAGCTTAATTCTTATTTGCACAAAAAAACGGAAGCGGAGGAAAAATGGAAGAAGAGAAAATAGATTGTGCTTTACTGGTGGATTTCAAAGATTTATTTGCTTGTAGTGTGGAATCCATGATTAAAATTGTTGCATCTGATGCTATAGTAATATTTTTCATCGACTTTAACGGAAGTGAAAACAATGTAGCCTATGTTTTATCACTCTCTTGTATATTAATAAAATTCTAACATGTATGGTGTGATATTCAATAAAAATGTGGGTTATATAAAAGCTGGGCAATATTATTGTCTTATTGTTTTCTTTTTTCCTCCGATTTGTAGTTTCACTCCCTGCCCGGGTCACGTGCGTTTGAAGGTGGCCCCACAGAGGTACCACTTATGTAACATTAACAGGATTAAACGTAAGGTCAACCTATCCCTTATATGTGTTTAAATTGTTTACCTAAAATTAATAATGAAACGGAACGAGTTAACCAATGAACGGTCGTCAGTCTAACATCTCCGCATCATTTAAGTTTCTTTTGCTGCAGATTCGGCTGCATCACACGATGATATTTATTTGTGCCTAAAGGTATAGGAGCACCTTGGAACTTTACTGACACTTGCCATTTCTTTGCTTATACAAACCATGTGAGGTTCACACTTTAAATTAGAAAATATTGTCCGTCCAATGCATTTAATTCGGGACTCCTTAGTTTCGGGTAAGTATGACGTATCATTGCATATAAAATCATGGCATATAAATATTTTTTTCCCCTCATTGCATATAAAATTTCGAGGAATAGTCCTCTCTGCTTCTCTTAGGGCCAATTTAATATTCAGCTTTATTTAAATCACACAGGAATAAAATATCATTAAAGTCCCAAAACACGTCAAAGAAGTTCATACAAAATGCAGATTTTCGGGTAATTATGAAATGTGCCCTGCAGTACATGATTAAAAATAGGAATGTGTGTGTACATATTTGGACTGATAAAATATTCTTTATGTTGCTCTTCAGTAGGAAAATGAACAGAGCCTATACCCCACCCTACCCCCAACAACCCTCATCTTACTTTCAAACTGAATAGTCAAAGGTGTGTCTTCAGGACAGAAGAGAATGTACTTAACTAAAATTGTAACGAAAGGCCCCGATTTTAGTGGTACAGTACACGTATCACGCCGGACACTTAACCACGAGGAGCTACTATTCTCATTAGAGTCTTCACATTATTTCCAGTGGTTCAAAACACGATCACAGACTGTAATATATTTAAATGTGTACATGTAGAAAATCTTTGTGATTAAACCACAATAGATTTAAAAGTAACTCTAGCCTTTTGCTATTTTAATTTTAAGCTATTACCGACTTTAAAAGCAACATTGGAAATTTGCCTTCACCCAGTTTTAAATCCTGGTTTTCCACTAACACATTTTAACAGTTAGATGAATAGTTCTGAGGGCCACTGGAAGGTCTTGAATCAAGTTTGTATGGTGTGGATTAATAAACTTGCTGATATGTAATCATTACTTTAAAGGAGAGATCTGAGTGACCTAAGTGTTTCGTCCACCGGCGTTTTGTCCAAATGTCGGGTCGTTAAGTTTTTCCGACAGCTTCGTTATCTATCTATCTATCTATCTATCTATCTATCTATCTATCTATCTATCTATCTATCTATCTATCTATCTATCTATC
>JABFEA020000044.1:9100371-9113761 GCA_019775915.2 Cyphomyrus plagiostoma
ATCTATCTATCTATCTATCTATCTATCTATCTATCTATCTATCTATCTATCTATCTATCTATCTATCTATCTATCGAACTTTGGCCTGAATGTATTAAGTGATATTCAATATTTCTTTACTTTGATACAGGGACTGAAGGGTTCAATCAATCAGCGTCTAAGTAATTTCTTATTTTTAGTGATGTCCCTGTATCGGCGTATTGTAACGAACGAAATTTTGATTTAATTGATCGGTTAATCAATCACCTAATTCTGCGTTGGGTTATCCCATCAAATTTAGGAGTAACGTTATAACTTAACAATGTTTGCAATTCATTTATAGCAGTTCATGTATCTCCTTCGATTAGTATGTTTCCAACGTTTTTCCATCCAATCAATTTTTATAAAGACTTAATTTTGTCGACCCTTTCCAATAGTAAAAAAAAGTTTTACAAAGTCTCCCGAAAAAGAGGGAAGTCTTCAAACTTTTGCGTAGCCTATATCCACAAATTCATTTTTGGGGACAAGATGCAAAGAAATTATTCGCGAATTTTCGGTTGTAAGAATGCCAGTAGCCGTTTGCTTTGAACGTATTTTTTTCTTGGATTCCGTCTTTTATTCGAAGTCATATAACAAGCCGTTATGCGATACTGCTGTTTTTCACTTTGCATCTAAACACCAGGAAAAGATCCGCAAGAAAACACTCGATACGAAAAATGACCGCCTGAGCTGTTATAACAAAATTTGTCTCAAACAAAGAAGTCTTCCACCGAAAAGTACTATATTTAATAGATTTTTTGGTCTATTGATCTGAATTTTGTCGTTTCAGATATATTTAAGCGGTGGAAAAAGTCCCTACAAAATGTTTGTTAACTAGGCAATACAGCAGCTATAATATTTTAATGTTGGATTTTATAGCTTCACCATGGTCTATCGTTCTTGTGAATATTCTAATATCGCGTTTTTTATAAGTTACTCTTCTGTTAATGTTCCAGTAAGTAAGTTTTATTGTCCTCCTTTGATTTTTTTGTTCCCCCGCGCGGTTAACCTATAGTGAAGTTTATTCTTCAGTATCCAATTGCAGATAAAGGCGATAGCTTAAAGAGACGCGCACTTTATGGTAAGTGCTGCGACGTTGTCTTTTTTTCTCCCAAGATGCATTTCACTTATGACGCCTTCCTACGCCGTAATAGTTTCTCGTTTTAATGCGTTGCTCTTTAACAGCGAGCTTAACTTGTAATAACGAATAAATTTAAAGCTCACTTTCTAATACTTCATTTTGGTAATGCTGCCTATATGCTGATTATTGCTTGTCATTCACATTTAACACCATCTTCCAGTTGAATAGAGGGGGTGAAGTTTTTTTCCCCGCGTGGATTTCCATTGCTGCAGGTAATGACACTGATAAGAAGAAACTACAGTAGGCCATAGTAAAAGGAAGCTGCATACAAATGTACGGATATTATTTTATTTTTAAAAATTTATTTGCCATCCTTGCCAACATTTATCAATTTAATATCACGGCTATATCCATGGAACTGAAAAAAGCATTACCGACATTACATGCGACGACAGACAAACCATCGTGCACCTGTGATATAAGCCAATTTCCCATTTGACTAAATCCATACATTTTAATGGTCACCTACCTATAGGTACTAGGTTGATTAATGGAGATGACTGTCTACCAGCCTGAGGCAACACAACGTCGTTGATGGCATTTAAAAGTTCTTTTATACCACTTGCTCTGCTGTACATTAGATTTTTTTAATAGGCATGTAAATATCTTAAGTGGTATCTATACTGGTCATCAATAATAAACATGTATGATTTGTTCGGATGGAATCCTTTTTTTGTAGAATTTTCCACAGGAATCCTTCTTTCCATTCATTCTTACCTCTATGTCCACCGTTTGCGATTGTATTTAAAACGGCTTTGCACCTTTGTCAGCCGCACAATCCCATCTCTGCATAATCTATTCGCGTGTGTCAGCCCTCAGGCTGACCAGGGGAGTCTCAACCCAGCTGCCACTTTCCAAAACAGACAGGAAACAGCTTCCACAAGCATGCCCTCAATATGGGTAACGGTGCTTCTGTCCAATCGGCCCATGGCAATCGTTTAGTCTTTGTTTGCCCCCTGGCATTTTGTGGCGTCTTTAAACTAGCCATTGACTGTGCGCGGATAATGCGTTCGACAATGAATCTGGTAACACTGTGAGCCTGCAATCTTTCTTCAGACAGATTTATGATTCTCATGGTTATCATTAAGAGGAAATTAGGATTATTTTGTTCAGATGCTTTTCTGTGTTTATTTTCTAAGGTCATTTATTAAAGCAAAGTAAACAAACAACAATATGAATGTCCCATATTTCACTATGGAGGTCTACAGAATGGGTTATATTATTTTTCTTATATGGCTTAAGAAATTAATATTATATGAGTACATAATGTAAGTTTCATTTATATTATATCATCTGGGTCAGTGTGTGTTTGTGTCTGTGTGCACAACAATGTGAAATAAATTGTAGCATTAAGTGTGATGTTATGCAATTTTCATGTTAATTTTTGTGCACCCTATTTAGTAAATTTACGATCTCCATGGTGTCCATTTTCTGACGGAATCCCCCCCAAATTTGCATAGATACCATATTGTCAAAGCGGTCCTGCTTTTAATGAGTGCCTGCTTTGCAGTAGTATTGGTGTGCTGTTGTACTGTAGGTGTGTCGGTACGTGTACTGCTCTCAGCCCAAAGCTCCGCATGAGCAGCCTCCACATAAGCTGCTGATTCTCCCACAGATGCATCCTGTCACCTTCAGTGGTGTAATGATCATGAAAATTGTGACCTTGATCTATGGAAGGCAATAATGTGACGAGGTACTCCCCCCCCCCCCCCATACCTTTCAACTCACACGATGGTGGACTCATGGTGTGGAGTAAACTGAAGGAGGGATCCAAGCAAGATTGTTGGGGGGGGGGGGTCTGTAACGGCGAGGCCATCGCTCTGCTGAATTACGTTTGGCTAAGTCGTCGTGATTAAAGTCCATCTCCATGCAGATTGAAATGCTGGGAGATGTTGATGAAAGACGTTTTCCGGTATCAGTAGAATTTTATCGTTTCACTCCCTTACATTAGCCTGCTCTCAGCTCCTCCATATCACTCTGCTTTTTGGATTAATGGTCTGGTAAACATATTACGCCCCATCCTCCTCGGACCTCGGAAACATCAAGCCCATTCTAGCGGATGGCTTCAGATTGTGCCACAATCCTTGCAGCATTTACCTTTAAATAAGCTTCTACTTTTTCCCTTCTGCTGTAGAGGGATCATTTGTGCTCTGATCACTGTTATGGTCTGATTGTTTGGTGTGATTTGTTTCTCACTTAAACACTTCTTCACTGTATTATTATATTTAACTAGCCATTAAATTATTGTACTTTTGACTTTGATATACTGTTGTGCTTGAAATGTATCTATTTTGTTTTATTAGAGGTTTGCTACAGTTCCCCATAAGTGAAAAACCTAAATTTAGTTTTTGATTATTTGGTCACTGTTTTCATAATTTACAACAACCAATCATGTGTCATGTAGACTTCTTGTAGCTTTTAAAATGATATCATTACTATATTGTGCAATGTATATTTAAAGAAAATGTTCTACTGGTGGCTACTTGCAATAATGTAATATTGATTAATTATAGGAATTGTTTTTCTCAAAAAGTCTAATTCTTCTTATGATAGCTACTTAATATTTTAAGCAGAGAAATTACACAGACTTTATTGCTTCTGTCCCACTTTGTAACGATGGTTCTGTGTGAGCTCGCTAGTATTGTGAAACAACGTCTTCTGTAAGAAATAGTGCTGGTGGAGGGGCATTTCACAAGCTCAAAACAGCCCCCAATGAAGTAAAAATCCTTGGTACCAAAGAAGTTAGGAGAGTGGTGCAAAGGCCACCTCACAGTTTGGGGTAATCTGGGCTGCGACATTTTTTGATCCTGCCCTTGCCAGCTTTTCATATTTAAACGAGCAAAGGTTTAATTACCAAATGATGACAGTGTCATATGGTGCCACGATGGCGCCGGGCGCCTAATGAATGCAGAAGAACGAAGGATGTGCAGGAGACACTGAGTGACAGTGGGACGCAGGAAAGCAAAAAAAAAAAAAAGAGAGAGAGAGAGTGAGAGAAAAAATTGCCAGAGACAGTAAAACATCTGTAATTTGCAATTCGCTGGTGTTCAATGGTTGCTCATGGATTAAAGATTTAAAACTATTGTCTGGCAGATGGAAGAAGGAAAGAGGGGGAGACTCCAGAGCTGCACATTTACATGTGTACATCAGCAGTCTCGGGATAATCAGAGGGGAAAAAAATAAGCTGTCTCCATTACACACTCAGGGCAATGCATCCATTACCAGCTTTTCCAGAAGCACAAACATTAAAAAAGGCTCTCCCATTTTTTAAGATGTATTTAAATTTGCAGGGACAGCTTGTAGATTGTAACAGCTTTGTACGTGGTTTGCTCTATCTATCTTGATATAATCAGAAGACAGTTCTGAGCACCGAACCTGGATCGGCTCACTTCGGAGTTAATTGCACCGTGGTATTGATATGCGCTGAGATATAGCAGTAAAGCGGGGCCAGTTAGTGTACTGCCAAGAGATGTACATGCTTAACGTTGCATGAAACCTCACTGAATTACAACGTATTCATACTTATTTCAGACCGGTGCTTTGTCATTAAAATTCAGTCTCTTGGACGTGTCTGACCAAGCCCCATGCGTGGCTACGGGATGCCTGACGTTGTCTTAAAAAGCCTTTCGGAGGAATTTATTTCGATAAGTTGGCAAGCCCACTCTGATGTTAACGCTAATCTTCCAGGAAAGCTTTATTTGCATAGCTAGGTGTGTGATATCCACCAGCAGCTTGGGTTAAGGCGGCAGTCCGACGTCTTTATCATATAGTGCGTGTACCTGCCTGTACCTGTTCAGCAGAGATGGGGGGAGCCAGAGATGGCTTGAAGTGTCCCAAGCTGCCCTGTGGACCCGATCTTAGAGGAGAGAATGGGGAGGCCGTGAGATTGCCTCGTGTGATTCTGTGATTTTAACGATTATGCCTTGCTGTCTTTGCCATTCTTTGATGTAACTAATTTGCCCCACTCAGTTGTCCCATTGCAAAAAAAAAAAATGCTCTAAAAATTGTTCGATTGCAGTGTAATATGACCTGAGACACCCAGCTGCACCTGCATTCCCCTCCCCCCACCCCGGAAGCACCACTGCAAATGAGAAGACGCCCAAGAACATCTAAAACTCTACTTTAATTAAGCTAATCGCTTTGCTGGCCCTCGGAGATTCTAATGTGACAACACTGTAGCTTTGGCATATCGGTGTGGTTTACCTGTAAGGTGCAAATTATTATGCCATTCCGAATGCTGATTTAAAACTGCCACTGAATGATTAGTGCTTCAAGACCATTTCCTGAACAGTGATATTTAAAAACTATATGAGGAAGCAGAAATTAAAATACTATCAATTTTATTTCCTTATATATATAAAACAAAGTTTAAAATTAGCATCTTAGGAACTGTTGTGAGGGGTTGACGTCCCCATCCTGGGTTGTTCTCTACCTTGTGCCTGTAGCCTCTGGGATGGGCTCCGGACCCCCCACGACCCTGACTAGGACAAGCGATTACATAAGATGGATGGATAGATGGAAGGATGGATGATGGAGGGATGGATGGATGGATATTATGAACTTAAAATTTGGGTACCTTTTATTTGCAACTAAATGTAATTAATATAAAATGTACTTTTGTTCAGTTTCTTATGTCACGTCTAAGAAGAAAGCTCAGTGCTTCCACAAATTAAAAAGCGCGGCAGCAGTTGTGGCCATCTTGATTCCCGGGCCCTCTGACTGCTGAGCCGGTCCCGGGCGGATTTCTCAGCCTCAGCTCGTAATAACATCTGTCATGGTACCTGCCACACTCTACCGTGGTCAGGACGTCAGGTGGAGGTGCAGGCCGCTGTCCTCCTGACATGGCACACATGGATACCTCCTACAACAGCATTCATTAACAGGCAAATGGGGCAAGAACCCAACACATTGAGCGGAATTTCACAGGGATCGTCCCCCGCCAGATTGCCCGCATATCAGATGTGACATCACAAAGCCAAGAAAAAATTAACATCCCTAATCATCTGCCAGGCAAAACATTATTCTTCATGATCCGAATCAGCCATGCCTGCCCCTTGCTTGTGGCGACCCTCCTCTGTGGTCGGGATCGAAACCGTGAAGGGTTATTTATTTATTTTTCCATTTGTTTGTTTTTCTGTTGGTCTGTTTGACCATGTAGCCCTCACCTAAAGGAAAACGGTACGTTAGCCTCAAAGTGAACAGGCCCGTAGCTGGTCAGGCTTGTTGGGAGGCAGAGGCTGGGTTGGGGACACATCACTGTGTGTGAAGCCTAATGCTTACTGATTGGATCTCTTTGCTGAGAAGTGGCACGATTTCCATTCCGCCGCAGCACATGTGTGCGTCCGTGTGCTTGCGCGCGTACCCGTGTGCGCCTCTCCGTGCGTGTGCCTGCACACGTGCCGGGGATTTCCCGCGCTGCAGTTTTTCGCGTCTTCCCCTCCGGCCGCTGTGCTAAAAAGTAACTCAAAGTAACAACATGTCTTGTAGCCCGGGTGTTATGACAGCCAGTGGTCAGTGGAACTTTTTTGTCATCCAAGAAAGAGCCTGTGTTTTTTTTTTCATTTTTTTTATTCCCGCATTCAGCTGTTCTTGGGTTGCTAAAGATAAACATGATTTGCCGTTAATGATGTGAAATTTTATCGCCGTAGGTCAACATCATATACTCTGCATAGGAAGTCTGGCATTTTACCAAAAGACTTGGAAGAGCCTGAGCAGAATTGCCTATTTAGTTTATATTTAGCACAGGTTTCAACACACTGCAGAACTAATGTTAAAATACCCATTTTGGTAGCTAATTAAAAGCTAATGCTGTATGCAGCGTGTCACCCATAGACACTTCTTCAAATCTTGATTGTAATCAGATAGTCCTGAAACAAAGCACACAGGGTAAGTGCTTGTACCTCTCAGGCAGCCTGAAGCAGCATGCTCTAGGTAAACTGGTGAGCTGTTTTCATGAAGGCCACATTATGAAAATTACAATAGATGCATTGTGTGCTTTGATGCCTGAACTGTGTCTCTTCTCACCAGAAGCAGTCAATTTCGAATCAATAAATACATTGTTTGCCCATGAGGATATTTTAGTTATTTCAGCATTTGAGTTCATTTAGTGCTGTTTTTTTTTTTTTTTTCTTCTTCTCTCCCTGAAATGCTTTGCTGACAAAATACTTCTGTTATGTTCTGTGAGCTGCGGAGCGTACGAGGTATCATGGCAAACCCCGCCTCTGCCGCGTCAGAGCGGCCCGCTGTAAATGCACTTTGGGGAGAGGCTCCAAATGAGCACAAATGAAATATCCTCTCAGCCAAATTATGCATTTATGTGCACCAATAACACGCGAGCAGCACCGGGGCCGCTGGCGAAATTAGCCGTGTTCAGCACGGGTGCTGCCTCAGCTTGGCAAGGCCTCGGAGCGACAGACTCTTTGGGTACCCCCCCCCCCCACCAGCCCCACTCATCCAGGGGGTGATGATGCCCCTCTAGAGCAGGGCTCCACGGCACGTCGGCACACCCGGGTAACCAGCCGCCTCAGCTGGGTGCCCCTCCCTCGCTGCCAACGAGCCACCTGGATTTGGGCTGCTCCCCCCCCCCCCTGATTGGCGTAAGGGGCAGAGGGCGTATCGCTGCTGTCGGGTGACCGTGTAGACCCCACCACCCGGCACTTTTGCTCCTGTTGGGCCGCGTCTCCATGCAAGCTCAGTTCACACCCACCAGGAAGCGGCAGGCGTTTGTGGGCTTGAGTTCTGGAAGGAAAAGCTGATTCACCTGCCCAAAAGTTAATCGATATCAGGCGGCGATTCAGCCGAATCAGCTCATTTTCTAATGTCTCGGATTTCATATGAATTAAGAGCTAATCAAGTTATATGATTATTTGTCAAAATTAGAAGGAAGCCAATGGAAAAAATTAGCTGGAAAAATTTTATTAATTCAAAAAATAGTCAGGGACCATGATGTATTTAGCATAACTTTTTCCACCAATCCGAAAGGGACCTTCCTGAACAGTGTGTAGGTGCGGTGGCCAAAATGTAACATGTTGTAACCGCTACAGGAAAACACTGATAAACTACATGTTGGCTAAAGCATTATGTTGTTGTTTACTGCTGTTGATTTGCAAAATATGTATTGCAAGCTATATTTGACATTATTAAAATGATCTTGTGTAAAAACATGGCTGTGTGAGTTGGCTTGGAAGTCAAGTTCATAGCCCATTGCATTTATCTATATCTGGAAACTTTCTGCTATTTCCTGATGTTTCAATTGCCCTCCCTGCCTCTTCGTTATCAGGCTAAATGGCTAACTAGGAGGCGCGGAAGAACGTACTGGACATGGACGTGTCCTGAATCTTTGCTTCACAAACCGTAATAAACTCTTTAACATGAACAGAAAATGAAGTGGGGAAAGATCAATGGGAGGAGCAGAGGAGCTTGGCAGATTTAATTAATTACTGCATATTAAAATGTTTGTTTACAGAAATGAACTGCTACGAGAGGTCTGATGTTAATTAATTTAAAGTGTACTTCCCCCGCTCCCCACATCGTGTCGACAACAGCAGAGGCAGTCCTCTATCAGGTAGGCCCATGTCGCGTTGGACTGCCGTCAACCGCTCTGAGGTGTGTTTCAGGGAGAAAAGTGTACCACACAAATTAGGGTGACTGCTAAAATGATTGCATATTAATATTCCTAATTAGTATTCACGGTAAATGAAGCACAAACTAAGACTGACCCAGCCAATTTTTCGGTTTACCTCGTCTTTCCCTTTGTTATGTAGTATGAAAACTCAAAAAGCGAAGCGACTGAATGTTGATTTGTTCAACAATACAGCCAGACATTAGTATTTGTTAATGATGTTTAAAAAGCTTGATTTATTTTCTAAGAAATTCAAATATGGTGTTCTAAACATGAACTAAAGTCCATCTCTTTATTTTTATAACTACCTGTGGAAAATACTTGTATAGTGAAACATTTAAGGAAGACATTTAAGTAAATGCATTTGTTTTTTGTGACATACTTTGCCGTACTGAAGCACAGCGATTTTAACGTGTGTTTGAAGTTGCCTCTGTGAGACGCCAGAAAAAGTTCTTCGGAGCTTTAAGTGTTCTTTGATTCCAACAAATGGCTTCATCAGTTTAGCGGGAGAGTCAGGCAGACGGCAGCACGTGCTGTGTAACCAGGAGTCTCAAGAGGTCTCCCCTGGACAATGATGTATTTAAGTCCCTCCAGAGGTCAGATGGACTCTGTCCAGAACATCACCTGCAATCAATAGTGTTGGTAAACTAGGCACAACTGAGTCGACATGGAGGCTCCACTTCTAAACACACACTGAGGGTGCGGCACGGCCCATTGCACAGCTAAAACTGCAAGGCGGATGACTGTAGATGCCGTCGTTTGATGGGGCTGTTGGCCTGGGGGGGGGGGGGATTCCATAAGCGGAGGAGACAACAGCCCTCCTCCATTCACATTCTGTTCTACGGCGAGGGATGTCTTTGCGGAGGATGGGAGAGATACTCAAGTGATGGTTGAGTTCTGACGGTTATTACTGACACTGATGGACCTTCTCAGCATCCAGGAAGCTTCTTAGCCCCAACATCTCCACTGTAACCTTTTCTCTGACTCCGTTATTGTTGTTATTTTTTTTTTCCCTCCAGCAACATCGGTCACATCTCAGTTGTTGAAGCATGAGCTCTTTTCTGTTGTAGTCTAGTGCAAGGAAAACTACTGAATGATTATTATATCGAGTTATGTAACTAAAATTGACACAGTTGCACCTTTTGTGGATGAGCATACGATGATGTTGATATATTCACATCATGCTTTGAACATGGTATGAAAATATGCTCTCTGTAATATTAGCATGTTGAGTATTTGGGGGACTGAGATACTCCTGTTTTGGAGCTTCACATGATGCAGACTCTGTTGGCCCTGTCAGTTGGAGCCACTAACGCGCTAACAAATGCCTGTGACAGGCCTTAGGATATTTATTGTTTTCGAGGGGTTGCTCGGTGAAAAGGGGGCATAGTTATGGGTCTTGCAAGATACCCTTTTAGGAGAAACTTCAGACAATGAAGGTATAAAGCTTGGTGTGTCTGCTGTAAGTGGGTTTTGAAGAATTGGCATAGTCATGTGGGCGGCGTTTCACATCTCTCACAAACAAATGAAGCCCCCAGAGCCTCAAAGTGAGATTGATATCTCCTTCTGAACTTCATACAAAACACTGGTATTCTGAATATTGAGAGAGGTGCTTCTTCCTCCACCCCAGGGGTGGGGGGTGCTTGGTGTGATACCTCGTACCTCCATTTTCCATGGGGAGGGAAATAAAAAAAATTGCCCTGTGGATTTTTCAAGTTCATCAATATTCACTCGTTCATCGCAAATCCTGGCAGCTGAAATTCCAAATTGTATTGCTGGATGGATGTTCTCCCTTTGTCGCAGTAAGCGTGTCTGAAATTGAGTTCAAAATTAAAATAGAACAATCCCCAATTTTTATGGACTTCAGTCACAGCCATACATTTCACTTAGTGATGGAAAACTTTTCAATTTGCAGCTCGAGTCTTTAGCACTATCGAGCCATTAAATAGGTCAAGGATGAATGTACCCTGTATATTCTACTCACCGAATGAGGTGGCAAATAAATAAATAAATCACTGTTGGCTGAAGAAACCAGCTTGTTTTGATTTACAAAGAGGAGGAATTAAAAACCAGGTGTAGTAGTGGGGGTGGGGGGGGCGGGGCAAATATATAACCATTTTAATTTATAATTGCTACCTGCTTAGAGTCCATGTTATGACATTCCACAATTAGCTAATGGAAAATAAAAAAAAAATTATTTATACGATGTTGATCGCAATACTGTTGTGTGATTCATTCAAATGCTATGCGGAGCTCCAAAACAAGTGATTATATATCTGTTTCCACTAGGTTTATCAGTCAGTGAGCCCAGTAAATGAATTGATTATATGATTCCTGACAGACTTGGTCATCCTCTGATCTGATGACCTGCCACTGCATGGGTCACATGACGTGGAAAAGCCATCAACACGGCAGCAATGGAACCCTTACTGGTTTGCTTCAGTCAATACTCAGGGCGTTTGGCTGGGTTTTTAATTGGTAGGGAAAAAGAATATTATTGATTGACAACATATAAGTGTTAGCGTAGCTGGATATTTTATGAAGCCACTTCGAGCAGAGTTAATTTTTAATTTTGTCATTATTTTGATTTTTAGACACATTGCATGGCGTATTCATTTTGAATGAAAGGTGTATTCCTAATACATGTATACATGTAGGAACATAATCAAGAATACACATTTTTTTAGTGTTTATTAGCAAATTTTGGCCTTTGTTTTTGTCCGAAAAGGGAAGCATTAAAAAGAAATAAAATCCTATTTTTAAAATTATTTCCACAACATGTTGATGGAAGCTTTTATGTAAAAGAAACTAAGAAAGTCACTAGATTTACCTAAGTATGGGTTATTGAAGATATAATCATATAAATACTGGAAATGGCTCACTAATCCTTGTCAGGAAGAGTCATGCCACTTGGACAGCATTCTGTTAATACAAGAAATATAAAAATCATTGTTATAAAAGCTGACACAGGGTGCCCTACACATGAACACTGGACATTATGCAGGAGATTTTTCTGGATTTAAATGGGCTTAGGTAAGCTGTTTGCTTTGTATCATACTCATATTGGGTTTGAGCAAGACGAGCATTACTGTAATCGCTTATGACATAACATCGCTTTTTTAATATTAATCATTTATCATGGTCTTTGCCGTTGATTATTTCACGGAAGATTAGGAAGTCCCAACATCGTACGAGAACTCTGCTGAAACCTTGTGCAGTTACGTAAGCCAGATCCGGTGGATAATTGGAATAATTTCACTTTCCGTTCCAGACACACCAAAGTGTCTCGCTTGATCCTGATGTCGTGTTTGTGCTGCATATTCATCATGATGCACGTCACCGGATCGGTGGCCGTGCCTGAATAAAGGGACAGCAGTTCTATAATGATTAAAGTGAAAGGTAAATCAATTATGAAATAGTCACAAAAGAGCATTTTGTCATAAAATGTTAATTAGGAGGGGTTGCTGACCTCCCTTTTGGCATCCCATGTCCCCCATCTGAGCACTGGGGGACATGTCCAGTGTTACCACTTAATGACGATAACATTACACACTCACTGAACATAGTCCTGCTTTTGTCTTCATTCACATCGAAATGAAGTTCTTCGGGCCACATTTATCAATCACGGCGGGGCTCCAGCTGTTCCCTCGTCTTTGGCCTGGCTTCAACAGCCGTGCTTACAAATTGTCTCTGAATAGCATGGAGCACGCTCCCCCCCTCTTTTGTCACTGTCTTCTGACAAATGTTTTTTTTTTTTCCTGCCTCAGCCTTTCCCAGACATATCCTTCCCTACCTTCTGCTCTCCGCTATTAAAAGAGGGTGCTTTGCATTCTTGTATGCATGATAGGTTCACCAGGCTGGTCGGCCAGCCCTCTGCCAGCTCTGTCGGGTTTTGGTACATGCACAAATATACGGTGTGTTTCTTCCTTATGCCGGCTTCGCTCGCCACCAAAACATTCATATCTAGTTAACGTTTCGCGTAACTTTATATAAAGCTTTTGTTTTGATGGCTAGCTATTTATTTTTTTATGAGTTTTGAAACTTGTCACCCCCACGCTTCCCCAAATATCTCCTCATATGCAAAAAGCCTCATCGTCGTCTCCAAAATTCACGGAGTGGAATCGCCGCGTGAGGTTAAAAAATAATATATAAATAAATAGAACAGGTAGGGGAAAAAAGCGTTACAATGGATAAAAAATGGAATTGTCATGGCAGAATGGATGAATTGTACAGTTTCTCTTTCGTAACCATTTCAGAGGAAATAATTAAGATAGATGGCCAGATGAATTAGCTGTCTTCCAAGGTCAAACGCTGATTGCCTTATTACTCTATTATTTCACTGTTGTGGAACTATTACCACTGACACTTTTTCATGATATTTTGTACATCCACGAAAAAGAGAGCGAGGGAGAGATACAAATTGATTGTTTGGCGGCCGAATCAGTCATAGTCATCTTCGGCGGATGGATTAATGGGTTTGATGGTTGTTGCAGGTTCAGGCAGAAAGACTGGCTGAAAACATGAGAAATTGGTTTGAGCCCTTGGGAGCTGAATCGATGTGAGTTGCATGTAAGCTGTTGTGATATTGTTTGGGGGGGGGGGGGGGGAGG
>JABFEA020000044.1:9113861-9126664 GCA_019775915.2 Cyphomyrus plagiostoma
TCCATTTTTTCTTCTTGATTTTTTTTTTTTTTTTTTTTTTTTTGGTGTGTCTTTTTTTTCTGGGTTTTTTTGGTTGTCTGCTTGGTTGCGGGGCGCGCGGGCGGCCCGCCCCCCCGCTAGTAGGTGAGATAAGGTGGGTGTTGAAGTTCTGCTTCTTAAAGATGCATTTTGTTTCTCTATCAAAACTGGACATGAGGTCTTACATTCACATCACACAAAAGACTTTTCATTGACGGCCAGAGGGCCTCTCTTATTGTACTGCTTGTTTTCTAAATGTCTGAGTCCAGAGATCTGGAAACATTTGCACTTAAGACAATTCATGGTAACTGACGCTCGCTTTGAAGAAAAAAACATGTCTCAAATGGAGAAGTTTAAACATTTTAGAACATGATTTTGTGAAATATGTAGGTGGAGCAGAATGCATGTAACTCATATTGTTAATATTTTTTGTTATTATCTAGGGAATCTATGTGATATTTTCTCTGCTTGAAGTTTTTGATAATTTAGAAAGTCTATTTATAAAATGAACAGCATTCGCGTGTGTTCCAGATTAAAGTCAATTACATGCCCTAGTATAACAAAGTCAAACTAATTTATTGAATCTGATTACATGAAAATGCATACAATATTTACCTATAATGCAACCACATTATACATACATTTCTGCTCAATTCTTAAAATAATAGTCCTTTATGGAGCTAAAATAACCGCTCAGCTTCATCCAGAGTACAAGATGCAAAGTTTGGGCTGTAACTGCCTTGGATGACATTTCAGTCCTTATTGCTTGGTTCCCTACATTCCAGGTAGTACTAAAATATTTAATTATTGCCAGTGCATCAGAGAAGACCCTCTTCACAGATTAAAGAGGTATGGACATAGTTTTTATTCTGTTGAGTGTCAAGTGATTGTGGTAGCTGGCAACATTGGGACATTTTAACTGGGTGATAGAAGGATTCTGCTCACAATGTTAGTTTATTTTCTCTCATTATTAAATAAGTCTCACGTTTTTCATCAGAGAAGTCATGAAATAGCAGTTAAGGAAACCAGTCATTAAAAAACAAAAAACAAAATAACGGTAATCGCTGCAATAAAACTTACGACAGGCCCTGTTTACGTAAACACGCTTGGCTGCACAGTATTTAGACTGCTCATCTGGGTTTCCTGGTGAATTAAATCTTTTTAGCCGACCCCGATTCATACAGACACACGTGGAAAGAAAGAAAATCTTTATTAAGATCCTTTTCCAAGTATGACCTCAGTTTATGAATTTGCCAGTTATTTCAACAGAGGCTTTAATGTGCAGAGTATCTTCACAGCAGCTGATCATCAGCACTGGCACATATCAAGCAAAGAATCCAGTGGGCACAAAAAGTGTGGCTTAAATCCCATTTTTGATTGCCAGTCTAGCAGACTCACCGTGACTTTTGGATTATTTTCCTTCACTATCAGATGTTGTGCCAGATATGATGAATTCCTATTTTCCCGTTTCCAAATTCGGATTCAGTTCAGATTAATTTAATGTTGCAGCAATGGAACTGCAGAGCTAATTTGATTCCAGTTACATTATTCTGCTTGCATCTACGTCCAAGTATACTAGCATAAATACTTGATGGTAGTTACAATAGTATTTGAACTCTAATTCACAATATTTGTGGCAGTATGAGAAGACAGATTCACATTATTTTCAGCAGTATTAGGAAACACTTTCACATTAAGTCTTTTATTGTCAATATCCCTTCAAGTCATAAAAGCCAAATTATCTGCAGGGCACCTAGGAAAAAGGTGTCAGCAAAAGTTTAGGGAAAAGGCACTGCGAATGTGTTTAATGAATAAGCAGTAAATTGAAATTAACTGGGAAAGTCTTTCACATTAAACTGACACTGAGCAAGAGAGTCCTTTATAATTCTCATATCAGCATGTAATGTGAGGAAACTTCTAGTTAATGGTCCTTAAACAATGTAAACAACAAGTTAATGTACTCCGATGGATGCAACATCAACATTGGAGAGTCAGTAAGTTTACATATATATTATACCTATAGTATCCGCCTTTTAACTGGAGCCTGGCTTTGGGCTGGTTAGTGATCCATCTACATTAGGTGTGTATTCCCCTATAAAGCTATCTACTGTGCACACAGGTACACATGCGAACGCAGTCTCTCTTCTTCCCTGCCATTCCTTTAAGCGAAAGGCCATCTGTTATTTGTTATTAATTGAAACGGTTCCTGAAACATTCTGTAAAAGAACCTCACCAGCCCCAAGAATTTAATCAGACCCCCACTGTAATTCTAAATATTTGTCATATGTGCTGATTGGGGTCAGCGCCTGAATACTACGTCAGGAAAACAAGAGCTCGTTTAATGATTTATTACTAGTTCAGCCACACATATCATTATGTTTATGAGTTTATTCGTTTATTTATGAGTTTGTTATGAGTTTATTACTTTTAAAGCTAGCTGTAATGCACTAGTGTTTTCAAGAAGCAGGCGGGGGTAACGACTGCCAGTATAAAACATTGAGTGTGACGGTTTTATGGCGCCACATTCATATATCCTTAATTTGACAGTAGATATTGGTGAATCACACACGTTATTGTGATCATAAAAGCAAAGTGAGCAAACGGGAGTATTTCTTGTAGTAGTTTGTGTTTAGATTTAAAGTGTGATCTGCTTTATCCGAGAAGCTGACAGACAATTATTGGGGATTGTGTGTTTTAGCTTTCTGGCTAATGTCTACTATCTCCACTTTTTTATGTCTTGGGTAATTATTTCTTTATATTGTCTCTTCAATTTCTTTGTAATTACCTGACATTACCGACTGCAATGAATGTTTTTTTTAATTTTTTTTATTTTACTCTATCGTAGGAGTTAATATATGCTTCAGTGTTGCTTCAGTCATTAAACAGCGTTTCACAGGGGAATTTGGAATATGGCTACGGAACCGAGATGCTGTCGGCGGGTTTTAACTTTCTGTTTTCTTAGTCACAGGAGAATGATAACTAAACAAGAATGATGTTACCCCGTAATGAGAGTCAAGTAAAAATGGGTTTCCTCATCATTATCAACACCAGAGCTGCAGTCCATTTCTTCTTTTCATATTCCCTTTGATGATCAATTAAATCTGAATGGAGGGGCTGCTGGATGAGACACTCTCCTAGCCACTTCTGAATAAATCTATTCCCTGAATGTCATTCCTCTAGAAACTCAGATGTCTCTGAAATGACATGATAAAGCTTGGAAAGAGCAACTAAAATGTAGCTAACTTTTAGATGATCACAAACCCTTTGCAGATTTTTTAAGCAGATAGGGTTCATCCGACAGATGAAAACCATATATGACAATGTTTGATGATGTTAAGTTGCTACTGTATGTCATGTAAACGTTTTTCTCAACTCAAAGCATGTACGTGTGGTCCTGAGTAAATAGATGGGCAATTTACATAAATTTAAATACGTATGTATGCTCAGATACACCGAAAAGCACACGAGGTGGTCGTATGAGTGGTGAGGTCTCAGCTTGAAAGTTTTGTTTATTTGTAGCATTCAGTTAGAAGTGAAAATGCATGCATAACAGAAACCACTATTTACAGCATAAATACTAAAACAAAAGGTTCGTATAAATAATCCAACTATCACAAGCAGATATTGTCATCAGTTTTCTACTGGCAGGCATCTTACTAGCCTGATTGTATTATATTTGATCGACAGTTATGGGAAGTGGTGACAGAATGCAAAATTGATGCATATGACCTGGTATAACTGCTATTTGATCTACTACTCACCTAGTTAAGCTCATCCAGGTTATTCTGTTCTGAACTCAATACCTTGTTTTAATACACACCGTGTTAAACAATTTTCAGACATCAAAAATAACATTCAGTACTTCAATCAACAGCTACCTATCTACTTTATTGAAGAGGAATGTTTTACTCTGAAGCATACACATTTACCCCAAATACAAACACATAGGTCAATATAGAGCTTTTGCTAAGTATATAATTTACGCTAGTGGTGCAAGTATAATTGATGAATTCAAATTGTTCAAAACCACGGTGCCCTCCTTATATGTGCCCTTGTTAATCTTGAGAGACGTTGATTCATAGAAATTTTTATAAAAAGCCTTGACATTTTCCATGCATCAAACAAACAGCGAGAAAGTTGACCTCTTAGGTCACTGCATTATTTTTTTGCCCAGATTGTGTTCAATAATCACATTTTTAGGAATTATAATGAATTCATTAATTTGCACTGCATTCATTGATCGTCTGTTGAACACACAAAGACCAATCTGAAGACAGAACTGATTTAGCGTCAGATGTTTATGTTTTAAATGATCTTTACAGAGGATGACACTGCAAAAATGTCACGACCAGCGATTCTTTACAGATTAGAAATAATAAAATAGATAATCTTATTACCAAAACTGCTGTCAGAATTTTTCTTGAATGTTTCTATGTTATAAATGGAACACTAGCTTGTGGCTACATTTCCAAATGTTATACATTACATTTAAACAATGGTAAGAAGTGCCTCTTCCTATTATAGCTAACCCTTGCTCTATTAAGTAAGGAGCATGCTATTGAGTTTAGTAAAACCAAAAAGCCTGTGATTGACTCTCTCCATCGGAACGTTTTAATGAAACAGGGTCCCGCTGGCTATGCTAGGCGGCATTTTGTAATACTTCCGATTAACTTCGTAGCCTTCTTTGCGTTACTTGTAGGGTTCCCCTTGATGAATCCGGCCGCTGCCTCCCCTTCAGTTTTCCGAGGGCTGGTTTCCCGCGCCTGAGCGGATGGAGATGGAGCGCTGTGCCGGTAACATTGCTGCCAAGGCATTGGCAGGCTCTGTGCACATGCTCCTGCTTTCTCCGTAACAGCCTCCGTGTCTGGCAATCAACCACCAGGCTGGCTGGGGCGGCCCGGAGGTTGAACCGAATGAAGGTTACAAATGTAACCACGGTTCTATGAACAGAAGCCTCTGGCGTCGCTCGAAATCACCGCTTGTTCTGATAGTTGTAAAAGACAGTAGCGCATCAGATGCAGTATCCGCATCGGGAAAAAACAGTTTTGTGTACAACTCCCACAGATCTTGCGTTAGGCGAAAGACATCAAATATTAATGGATGAAAGCTGAGGGGCTGTTAGCCCTAATAACTGTGGCTGTTGTCATAACCTGTGAACATCTCACAGATGAATTGCTTACTGTTTTTTTTACTTTTCGACATAAAACTGACATATATCTATACTGTGTAGGGAAGGTTCCGGCAAGTCAATGGAACTGTTAAAGATCCCATTAAGACCCAGTGGGATATCTCATAAATGTGTAAGGATAATCATTGGTGTGTATTACTGACTTTTCACGCAAACTTGTGCTGTGACACTATTTTGAAAATGTGTAATTCGTGCACCGGCCATTTGAGCAGAACTGCATTGTTAAATTCCTTTAGGGAAGAGTGCATAGATAATCTAAAGAGAGTGATCATTGTAGTGGAACTTGCTGAACTTTCATCAAAGATCCTGTATGGATGTTATGTAAATAATAGCCAACATTTTAATCATTCTTAGCAGGGAAAGAGCAGAAGAGTGGTTAGACTGCTGAGCTAAGTCCCTGTTTAGTGCTTACTGACTAGAGTATGTGTTGTGCAGATTTGAAATAACACACACAAACACACACACACAGGTTTGTAATTATATCTTTGTGGGGATTCTCTATTCATTTTATGGGAAAACTCTATTCCCAACATGATGACCTTAACCATATGGAGTCAAACAAAATACAAGACTTTTAGCATTTTTAGTTTTTTGATTGCATTCACAGGTCTTTGTGGGGACCTAAAAGTGGTCCCCACAATGTCAAAATAACAGCTTTTTATCACATTGTGCGGTACATTTGGTCCCCAGAATATAATATAAATATAATACACACGCACACACACACACACACACACACACACACACACACAGAGTTGACACTGGAGACACCTCCATATTTCTCGACTGAAAAAAAAACAAATCTGATAAAAGGATAGCACAACATGTAATGTAGCTTGCCTGCCAATTCCAGCCTTTTGTTTGTTCACTTGCTGCAGAGGGGTGGGTCAGTTGGCTTGGCAAACATGAATAATTTACATAGTCATAATTTGCATAGTCATAATTTCATTCTTATCCTACTTATCATTTTACTTAGTGAAGTATTACCATCAAATTATGTGGCTCCAGAGTAAATCTCATGCTTTTATGCCGTTATGAAAATTTGTAGTAATTACCTTTATTCCAGTGATAAATGGTTGTTCTGCTTGAAAAATAAGTAATTTATGCAATATTTGCCCATTTTTTTACTTGATAGATAAAACGTCTCATTAAAACAGCTACAATTATAAATTAAAACTTCCCAAATAATGAGCATTTGCACTTGTTTTTTGTATTAATACAGAAATGCAGATAAACAGCAACATAGTCTGAGGGTGGATTTATTATCAACAAGAACGAACGGTAGAATGTATAGGTTTACATTTTGACTGGAGCGCAAATTATACACTCATCTCACAAACGTTGGGCGCCCAAATTAGGATAAAACAGTCAGAAAACACGTGTCACTGAACAGACGATGAAACGTTGCTCCTTTTGTTTTCTGCGCCTTTCACTTGTTTTACGCCTGAGCTTTTGACACAAAACCCTGATCACCTTCCAAGGCTGCTGGTTGTCAGCTGGGGAATATATAAAGATAAATGATATTATGTTAAATTCCACTTAATGACAAATTTTTAATTTTCAGAACATGGTCATTTTCTGGCTAGTGAATCAAGTGTAAGGAGCTAATTACATGAGAATCTGAGCAAAAATAACTCCTCATTTTCAAGGATAATGGAAGAGAAATGTTGTAGATTAATGGCACTATTTATCTTTTTTAAATTTCTATCTTTCTCTGGTGATAGCTGTGCTCCCCAAGGAAAATATTCATAAAATGAAATTGAAGTCGTAACTTAATAGGTTATTAAAATTTCTGAGTGCATATCACTTCTCCTTTCGCCGCGCTGTAAATTTAAATTGAAGTTTGTGGCGTTCGGAGTCACCAGCAGAGTTTTTATGATGGCACAATAGAGGAGGAACATGCATCTTTGTCAGGAGGTATTTGCTATTCTAATTTTATGGCAGTCCAGATTATCAAAAAAGAATGTCATGGCGCGGGCTGCTGACAGCACCTCAGCCTTCAGCCATGTGTTTCCATTAGGGGACGGAGCTGTCCAGGGGTTTGTTCGGCCTATTATTTTCTATTTCAGTCTTTTATCTTGATTTAAAGTGAGGCTTGCTGAATATTCCTTTCCTGCCACACACACACACACACACACACACACACACACACACACATACATACATATAAAAAAAAAATATATATATATACATATATATGTATGTGTGTGTGTTTTCCCCTCCCCTTTTAGAAAATCTGAAATTCTGTACTATATGACATCCCACTACAGGGACATAGGTTCTCCAGGGGCAATTTGTAGATCGGTTCAAGGTGGAATAACTATCTTTAGCCTGTGTATTTGGACATATACAGTGAAGGTGTAGGCGAATGACGGAAACAGAAGGGCACAGCACCCAACTTCAATACTGGGGTCTTGCATTCAAGGTCAGGGGGCAAATCTATTTATTTCCATGAAAGTTACAATGAAATTTTACTGACTACTTTGTAGTTATGATGAGGCACACCAGCTAGCCATAAATTTGTCTCAGTTATTGGTCATCAAAGATGAAACATTCTTCATTTAGCCTTCAAGGACACAGTTTTATATTTCATATGGCAGAAATGTTATATGTAATAGAACATGATCCATTTAATACTATGTGGAAAAAGGCTGGATACCAGTTTAAGAGTGAAAATGACTCAAAATATCAACAGAGGTTTGCTAAAACATGGTGTAATTACACATAAATGTCATGGGGGTGTGATCAGTTGTTTATTGTCCTGCACATCTAGTGTTTTCATACCCTGAACCACATCGGAAAGGCCAATGACCTATACAGATTCAAATATTTTTCTGAGAGTATGCCTTTACTATTGTCATGTAAATTCTGAATTGGTTTTACATGTATACCCAACTGATTAACTCACTGTTGACTTTGTGTGTTGAAATGTTGGCCTATTAACATATTACACCTATGTTGCTCTTACCCGTCAGTCATTGAGGCCTACTGTATTCCAACAGGTTTGCTTGCTTGAATGCCTGTCATCCATTTGTTCTTGATTCTTCATGCACTTGGTCATGACACATATGTAACAAAATCCTTTGTTATGGAAATTAACAATTAGCTTCCCTTTAGCTGTTTTGACTGACCAGCTAATTCGATTCATTAGAATTATGTCAGTATAACTACATGGGTCCCAGGGTTCGGTTGTTTTACGTAACGTAGCTGTTTGAGGTGACTTGGGATAGATTGGTCTCTTAAATTTATCTTGTGTTTTCCTGATCGAATATTCCACCATACGTCTTGGCAAATGTCTCCGACGTCCTTGTGGACATTCCCCCAGTGGCCAGTTCATTGTGAAGTCGTCATTAATCCAGAGTCAGAAGTAGTTGATGGGGTTTATTGTGCTGTCAATGCTACAGAATCTCCACTAATTCTCCTGGTAAGAATGTTAGCTTCAGCTACTCAGAAATCGCAGAACCTCGACTATAAACCAGAGCACAGCCAAGCCAGCTTCTCCAGGATCACAATATTAGATACAGTCTGAGAGACTGCTATGTGCAGCTCCCCTGTTGGTTCAAAATTAATAACATTTTGTTCCCCCATTTCAAAACGTACAGCGTGCAAATTTATCATTTCAGAAGCACAGGCCTCTGTATAACATCCCCTCAAGGATTTTTTTTTTCCTTTTTTCAATTTCTACTTAGAAATTCTGCATGCTCAAAACCTTAAAGTATAACATATTGGAACGCTCAGACAATCCTGACCTGTTTATGCGCGCAATGTTGATAGGCTGTCAGGCCCCTAGCGAGAAGGCCAGGAATGAAGCGAGCTATCCTTTAAACTGCCGGGGTGATATTTGCAGATAATAAAAGAAATAAATCAGACAATAGGGCTGAATATTTCATTTGTTATCCATATTCCTTATGGGCAAAAATGATACAGAAATGTAAAAACAGCAATTTCACTCTTTGCCCCTCCTGGAATTGTAACATTTGCAGTCCTGTTTTCATGTCTAAAGACAAAGTGCATCTATCCCTCCTGCACTGGACAGCATAAATCTAACAGGCAGCTTGAACTACTTGTTTTAATGTTGCGTGGTCTTAACTCAATCAGGTCTGGTGATCTTGATCTTGCTCCTCCTCCTCTTCCCACTCTCTCGTTCTTGTTCGATGGCTTCCTCTCTCGCACGCCTATGAGATATAGACACTGTTTGAAGCCCTTTGGGGTAGCAGCATTTCAGTACTCACTTTGGCCTGTGATTTCCCTGTAATGACCTTCATTCAGCATTTTTTCACTCTGCTTTCCTGTGAAAGATTCCTCCATCAGTGTAATGGTGGTAATGGTTGGGGGGGGGGATGGGCTTGGATAGTGATTAAGAGAGAGGGATGCCATCATTTCAGCCCTGAAATGGCACAAGTAAAATATCTAGGGGACCACTGTACCACTGGTAAGTATCTCAAAGATATTATGGATTCAGAGGAATACATTCTGCTCCGACAGCATTATTCTGAGGAGATGACTTGGAGAAAGCTGACATTTCGATGATTGCAGAAATGGTCTAGGCAGGGATGCTAGATCAGCAATGTTATTATTATTATATAAAAAGATAGATAGATAGATAGATAGATAGATAGATAGATAGATAGATAGATAGAAGGGTAGGTTTATCGTGACAAGATTCATTTAAACAAAGGACCCAAAATAAGTAATTGAACGGTAGTGTATCATTTCGAACATTATGTAAAAAATATGAAATATGTCAACACCCTGCATACGCAATCAGGATGGCAAACCGAGACGATGGTATTTAATTTGTTTGGTGTTGTTATGTAAAACACATCTTGATTTTCACTCCTCAGATTTTCCTTATATATGTGCCATTATTTGTTAGCACAGTTGCATAGGCTTATACTTACACGTGCCCTAACTGGCCTCTGCACTTGAGGGAAGTTAATTCCTTTATAAATGTTCTCTGGGTCAGCGGGGTCACAAGTCTTTTTTGGTTATTCATTTGTTAACATAATTGTTAATAGAGCCCAGAAGAATTATTGACAAATGTGTTATAGTGTATGTGTGTGTGTATGTGGTCTATATATGCATGACATTGAGGGGACCAAATGACCCCACAATGTGATAAAAAAAAACCATTCAATTTTAGAAAAATCTGTGACTACAACCAAAAGGCTTGCATTTTGTTTGGTTACATATGGTTAAGGTTAGGGCTGGATAGGATTGTCATTGTTGGAATTAGGGTTTTCCCTACAAACATGAATGGAGAGTCACCTCAAACATATGAGCACAGGTCTATATGTGTGTGTGTGTGAGTATATATTGAGTTTTTTGCTTTCAATACTAAGCATGTAAAGAATAAAACGAAGATGATTTGCAATTTGCATCCATTATGCAATTTTCCATTTGGAAAGTGAATTTACATGTTTTATATACACAAAATTCAGTGCGGTAGCTATTTAAAATTACTGGAACCTTGGAGTGCTCCTGTGGGTCAGATTCCTTTTAAATCGTTAGGCTGATCAAAGAAAAACATTTTTTGACAATTTGCCTTAATAAATATTCCTTGAACTTCAGATAACTAATCAACGAGAGAACACCGTAATCCAAACCTTTTAAGTTTTTTACTTTTCTTTTATAAACTGTCATTGTAAATAATGCTTTGCCTGGTAAAATAAAGGTTAATGAATGAATACATTTGAAATTACGGTGGGTCTTTTAAGCAGAAGATGGGGCAGTGCCAGGCATTGCAGAGGAAGAGTAGCGGTGGGAGAACTGAAGTTGCAAAAGCATGAGCAGAAGTTGAAGATGTTCGTGCTGACAGCACCGGCAGAAGAAGTTGCTCCTTGTTTTTGTCAAAGTTTCACGGAAAACAACCAGCACTATATCATGGGCCGGAATAATCCTTCATAGAAGCTGGGTTGCAGGTCTCTGAGTTAGTCCTCCGTGGAAAAGAGGTGGCACTGGCGGACGGCGAAATAAGCCCGACTTGGTACTGTTTTACTGCTTGCGACTTAAGTGAGCATTTGTTTTTTAAGTGGAAACATCTGCCTATATCCATTTGCTGGGTTAGTGCAGGCAAGTATGACAAACGTGCGTAATAAAACAGAAGCTTTCTACACAAACAGAAATCTGTGACCATGCTGGAGTTTCAGAGATGTTGCCTATAATGCCATTCCACATAAACTGTTAAAAAGTTTAAGAAAGAGCAATGAGAAATCATTTATAAGCAACAATGATAGGTTAAATAGCACATTTACAAACTTAAATGGCACTTCCATTGCTTTACAGTAAAGAGCAATTGATGTACAAGGTGTTCAGCCATTTAGATTTTATTATATGTATTCCTTTTTAAAGACTGAAGTGCTTCCTTCATTTGCTTACAATATAGCCTACATTCCAAATTTTGTTTGCGCTCTCTCTTAATAACATAAACCAAAATTAAATCACAAGCACATTCAGACTCTAAAAACAATCAGAATACCTGCATATTCACTGGATAATTTATTTCAAAGTAATTGTTAGTTTATTGATAACTGTAGCAGTCAAACTTTTGTCACTCGTTTATATGAATCAGCCAGCTGCTCGAGACATGATGTGGGTTTGCCTCTCAAACTGCGAGTTTTAGGTTCTCTCTTTGGACCCCAAGCCCAAGCCTGAGAAAAGCCCCTTTCTGAGCATCACTGGGCCGCACAGCTATCATGACATCCTGCACCGCAAAATACTCCAGACCGAACCTCCTGCAAAAAACAAAAACAAAATAACACCCGTTTGTGGCAACTTGATAATGTCTATTCAGCACATTATCAGACATAACTGACTGTGTTCCACTGAAATATCCACCATTAGCCTCTTATGCAGGTAGCTGCAATGGAGGAAAACGAAAGCACATCAATCAGCAAGTGATAGCATCCTTTTTTAAACTCTTCAGTGTAAAAGAATAAAGAAAAAAAAAGGACAACATCTCATTCTCACACATAACTAGTGAAGAAAATTTAGGCCGGGTTCAGGTCGGAAGGTTTTAGGCCATAGTTTCCATGCATTTTCATAATCGTATTCGGTTAGGTTTTATGAGACTCACTGTGGCCGGCTGGCCGTCTGGCGTCCAACTTGGCCAAACTTGGCAGCCGCTAGGGCGCCTCCGCTGGCCATTGCAGTGAAGCGTCTCAGTCAAACGGCGAGAGAGTTGTGTTATATTTGAAATTTAACATAGCCTTTGTATTAGTGCTGTAGTGGGCCAGCTGATTCTAATGTACTGTCAGATCCCCAGACTCCATCGCTCATTAGAAAGAAATTAAAAGGCACTCAATTTTGCCTAATATTCCTCCACAGACATCTTCCCCACCTGTGACGAAGACATTCACAATAATGCCTTTTTAGTGGAAAAAGCCGTTAAGTGGCTGCAATTAATATAGTCTGAGCGCATGGCCTGTTTCTGCTCTGCCCTCCTGATTATTAAGCATGCTCGGACGGGCCAGGGCTCCGGTTATCCACACCCCGTCCCCCCCCCACACGCTCCCCAGCGCAGCATTCTGGCCCCCACAAATTTTACACTTGTAATTTCACGCATCTGATCAAGTTCTGTCCCTCAGCTTGTATATTC
>JABFEA020000044.1:9127704-9146173 GCA_019775915.2 Cyphomyrus plagiostoma
CCTCGGGTCCCTATTGCCGCAGTGTATGAGCGTCATTTACTTAATGTAGCCCTGCTTTCCATCCTCTCTGCCTATTAATTCTATGATTCTCTTCTTCCCCAAGTCCAAAAATAGCTATTTTGCTGTAACCGACTTTAACGATATTTTTTCCCACCATGTCTACTGTTCATTTGTTGTTTTGCAAACATGGAAAGTAGACGATTTCAATAAATAATCAAATTAATTTCATTCAATCAGTCTGGATGGTTTTCAGATGTACCTTTAATCTGCCACATATTATTTCATTTGAAAAACGTAGCGTTATATTTGTGGCGCTCATTAATTTTGCAGTGAACCCACATAATCAGCATCTCCCGGGAGGAACTCTGAAAATTCAGCGCTCATGCTTTCTTGTCCCCCCCCCAACCCCCCCAAATAAATAGGCATTTGTGGCGACTCGTGGGAATTAATGGACTGAGCCTTATTCAGATCCCTGGCTCCATTGTGGCTGTCTACAGCATGTACCGTCAGACGGACATCGTATTCATATGGGCACCGTGATCTGTTTAGCTGTGCGCTGCCTGTGCCGGTCTGGGAGAATCAGGCTGTAATTTGCTGTCTTTACATGTGCCCATTCCATCCCGGCACCCTCCTCTCTCCCTCTACAGGGAGCACTTTACTGATAACTTGCTGCATTACACGCTAACTTTTCGTCAATGGCTATGTGTTTTCTTTCTTTATGGTCCAGGCGTCTAATGGTTATCTCCAAGCGCTGCCTCTGGCAATCGCATCGCAAATAAATAGAAGCTGACACAGTAATTTACTCAAATCTTCTCTACAGTTTTGTACCATTTTCCCCCAGAGATTACCCCCGTAACAACAATTATTTCAAATGTCATTGATTCCTGCCTGCAGGCCACAGACAAATGAACATTAAATCTATTAACATGGAGAAAAAAAAATTAAAATGTTTAGGCTATTTCAGACTGCAAAGGTGAACCATAATGGACAACTGTACTCGGCTCGATTTTACCACTTTTAGATTAGAAAGAACGATAGGCAAGATATTTTTTTTTTCCAAATGGCTATTAACCTTATCTAAGAGGGGCATTACCTCTCATTTAGAGGGAAACCCCAGTGGAGACCAGAACATTCTCTTTCAGGGTGCTTGTCAGCTCAGCACACTAACCAAGATAAACAGACAGCCAACCAGCATTGAGCTTCTGTCTATGTGGATGACCGTTACGTTTCAGAAGGGTTCCGTTATTATTTCTGGCTCTGCTAGTTTTATCTTGATTTATGTTCTTTTATTTTTATTTTTCCAAGAGTTGAATGTGTGAATGAATTAGACCAGTTGCTTTCCTCTATGTCGATTCCGCCTCAGTGTATATTTGTGATTTTGTGTGCACGCGCGTGTGTGTGTGTGCCTAAAAAGGCTACATATAGTCTTCCACCAGATACTTTAGAATGCAACAAGATGCTTTTTGATGATTCCTGATTCTGAGAATCCGTATGATCCCCCGTGACTTACAAGGTGTTGCCAACAGTTTCTTGTTTTACGTTACACCAAAGTAAAGAGGAACTACAATAGAATGGCATTATGTTGACAGTAAATTGGAGGTATAAAATAACACGATGCTAATTTATTAAATGTAACAGCAGAGCTGAGATAATGCTCTGTCTGTAATAGCATCTGTTTCATAGATCCATCCATGCATCCTTCTGGGATTTGCTTGCATGCCGTACATGCTGCCCCCTCTCGTCTTACTGGGAAGCGGCAAACCACCCCTCGTGTCCCAGAGCCTTGTTTCCTGTGTCTCTGTGTGCCGCAGTTCAGTGGAGTGCATCTGAACATGTCACAGTGACACACCAGTGTCTCAGACTAGCTCTACATGACCCCTCTCACCCCCCTCACCTCTCCATGGGCCCACGGTGTCCAGCCTCAGTGGAACATTTAATAAAGATATCCCTCCCTTCTCGATGCTGAGGTGTGAGCTATGCTATGTCCTTGGATATCATGACTCAAAATACTTGTGGACATTTCAAGGTACAGCACATATATTTGTTGGGCAGAGGCGACACACACACACATACAGACACACATGCACACACACGCACACAAATGCACACACAGACACGCATTCATACACACAATACTAACACACTCACACTCACTACTAATACAAAGACATACATGACATTTGTGAATATGATTTTAAGGACTTATGTTAGTATTTTAAATCTGCAAAACCACTCGTCGTAAAAAGCAGTAAATTTTACGTATCATGTACTGCAAAAAGTTCAGAAAAAAACTATGAATTCTCCCTGTTAATATTTCTGTTCAGAGTCTGATATTTCTTATTAAGTAATTGACTGCTGTTAAGCTCACTTATATTTTTGGTGGAATATTTTTGGTCTAGTAATCTGTCTGGAATCCTGAAGCCGGTTTTCGTAGGAATCCCATTTGGTTTGGTAGGAATCTCATTTGGTTTGGTAGGAATCCCATTTGGTTTGGTAGGAATCTCATTTGGTTTGGTAGGAATCCTATTTGGTTTGGTAGGAATCCCATTTGGTTTGGTAGGAATCCTATTTGATTTGGTTGAAATCCCATTTGGTTTGGTAGGAATCCCATTTGGTTTGGTAGGAATCCCATTTGGTTTGGTAGTCACTTGATAAATCAACCCAGAAGTACTATGCTGCTAATTATGATCTGGGCAACATGCTCTGAGACATGTATCAGTCATTGCGTTACTCCTGACAGATCTGTCCAATCACAGAGCAGCCAGGGCTGTTTTGGAGGTGTGGCTTCACCTGATACATTGGCTTGTAGGCTTTGAGTTCCTGGCCAATGCATTTAGGTTCAGTATCAAATACTGAAACATAATGTTTGCGAGGATAAAAAACTATACATTTAAAAGCTAAGAAATATTATATTATATTATAGAATACACCAATATATGCCAATTTATGTCTTTCATTAAAGTACCGTTTAAAAGAAAATGTGTTGTCGCTGGCAGCATCAAGTTCTTATGATCTTCAGCATCATCATCATCAGCATATTGCTTAGGCTGCACATGCTGTGGAGGTTACTGATGTTTTTTTAATGAATTAAGAAATATTGGACATGCTCCGTAACTCTGAATCTGAGAATGGCCAGACAGAGCTGATTAGACACTGAGAGGAACCATCAGTGCTGAATGGGTGTCTAGCAGAAGGGTGGACTTAGCAATGTATTGAAAAAGTGGGAGGGAAAACAAGAGTCTGTCCTTAAAATACAACACCTTTTTGCTACTCTCACAGACATGGACAGTTTCGAGCTTTTAAAAAGCCAAACAAAAACACATCAACTGTCGTTAAGATGAAGGAGTGCACGAAAATCAACTGCCGTTAAGTTTTTCTCCAGTATTTCATATATCGTGTAAAATGAGCAAGAACTAAGGACCACTTTGTAATGCTTACGAGACTCACGCGCTAATGAGAATGAATTCAGATTTAACAAATGTGATTCCTACTAGGGAGGGCATGGAAAGAACAATAGATAGTGTGCCCTGTGTGTCGCACACACCATTAACGTCATGCCACCTTCGCATAAACACCTCTGATGCTGAGGCCTTGTCTTGTTATAAAGCTCTTTTTGGTTACCAAGGTATAATCCCTATGCTGACAGAATGCATAACAGAGGGACTTTGTTGGATGTAGATATATGTTACACATACATTACATATTAGGTATTTGCTGATATAGACACAACAACACATATTGACACACAAGTGTTCCTATAATTTCTCAAATTCTGTTTGCAGTCATCTTGAATACAATTCCAGTTGCACTTCCTTAAACCTTACAGATATGTACTATAATGGCACGAGATCAATGAGAGTATTGCTTCTGTTATAAACCCAGCAGATAGTAACTGTAAATTAATTCACTTCAGACGTTATTACAAAGACCTTGTTAATCAAGCCGTTTAAGCACCAGAGGAATTAGTCTTACTCAGATCTGATGATGTTGATATTAGCGTCACCAATGACATTTCTGACACTGTTTTGGTCCTTAGAAGAACACAAAGGCAGAAAGAGGACATTTCTTGTCAGCAGCAGAGAGACACACTATATTAAGAATAAGTATATGGAGCAGCTCGTTTCCATTTTAATTGTAAAACAGATAAGCACTAAACACTTCTAAAAGTAAATGACTTCTGAGTAATTACTACCTATTACCTCAGTTCCTGAGGGAGCCCTTTACGGAGCCCAGATGGCTACCAAAATAGGATTTAGGAGGAAAATTGACAACATTATTCATAGAAGCATTATCAATTACCCCAATATCAATGGTGGCAATGCTGAATTTGGGAAACAGAGAAGGTTTCTCTGTCTCTCTGAACAACCCAGAAAATTGAGGGAAGGGAAATTTCAGTAGCAATTAGTATGGAAGATTTATTTAAGAAAGTGGTGCATCCATCCCCTGCTTATACCACAAAACTACTAAAGATACATTTTGCATGTAGTTGATAAATATTTGCTAAATATAAAATCCCACAAGCAAATGAAATAGAACAGAACTCGAACCAACACACAATTCATACTGTGTAATATATGAATTAACTGACGCTTTTGTTCGGTGACCGGCTGGGAGGAGGTGCTGACACATCAGAACATTTTTCAGCTGAAAGTGATTCCTGCCATTGTCCCATACCGCCATATGTAGAATAAAGTGACCCAATTTTCCATATGCATTACTAAGATAATTACTTAGAGAGTCCATTGCCACCTTCATAAAGGATTATAAATGATGCTCTTGAGTCAATAGAGGATTATAGCAATCACGCTGTGTTGGCAGGTGCTATGTTTGCGTGTTTTGTAGTATTCCTCAACTCCCTTTGTGAAAATTAAAACAGAATGGCTTAGAGCACTGGGATCTATTGAGATGGAGGTACCCCGGTGAGGTCCTTCAGGTACAGAACCACGCAGTCCCATACAGCCAGGGTTTGACTGCCCAAAATTTCAACATAAATAATGCTCACAATGAACAAAAGGAAGGAGGCATCACCAGACCGTGTCTTGGGAAGATAACATTGTGTGCGACATTATTAAGTATTGTGCAATAATTTTACATATAAGCTTCCAAGCTGTCAAGTATGCAGAATATTGTGATTATATTCAGAGATAACAGTTTGTTTATTTACCATTTACTTCTGTGAGGCAAAATAGTGTTCATTAGGCCTATAAATTTATGCCTGACCTTAGCTCTTAGCCAATAAGTACTGCTGTGTTGGTGTTCATTCCTTTGGCCCAGGGACAAAAATAAATGACCAAAATCACATACTTTTTGCAGTACTTAAGGGACACCGATAGGTTATTAGACACCAGTTGAGTGACCTCAATCCGTCCTCCATGCCTGGACTTGTTGAAGCTTATTCTAGCATCACAGAGATTATGACCAATTTAGTCCTGTATCGATCTCCTTAAATGTACAAACTAAGCTAACCTTTCATCCAACTGAATCTTGGAGTGTGAGACTCACAAGTACAATGGAAATTTAATTATTTATATAGTTAAAGTGTATCTGCTTTTAAAATGATTAATCAACTTATACATCATTTATAAGCATAGAGGAAAGCCTTGTCATAACTACATTTGTAGCTTGAAAAAAATGCCAGTACTTCCATATTTCTTGCCGTATCAAAGTTCTAAAGTTTTTTGTTAACCTAATTAACATGCCTGCAGTTTAAATGAAAAATACCGAAGCTGTTGTGACAGTGATATATTCTACATAGATCATCGTCTGTGATTTTGACTTGCTAATTAATCAACATTATTTAAGAAAAAAAAACACTTTTTAATTAGTTGATTGGTCCAGCTAACATGCCAAATTATATTCTGTGTTTGGTATATATGCATTTACAAATAATTTCTCATTGTTCATGGGGTAGGGAGCTGCAACAACTAGAAGTATAGACTAACAAACAATGGATGTGGTTCACATCCACACACACATACATATATATGTATGTTTTGCTTTTATGGAAAGGCACATGATCAACACTGTTTTCAAGCAAATAATGGTATTATTTAATATTGTCTTTCTTTTTGTGACTCAGATGGTTGCATCTGAAACCTACCCACATGGTTGTGGGTTTCAATCCCAGCCACATGTCCACCCCATGTTTACACAAAGTCTACTCCATAGTCCAATATCATTTAGTTAAGGTGAAACAGTGAATATCTGTGTCCAGAGACTGGTCCCCCGCCTCTTGCCCCACGCACCACGGGACTGGCTGTAGACTCACCCTGACCCTGCGGTAGATAAGCGGGTGTCCAAGATGGATGGATGGACGGCAACATTCCTGTGCTCATTTTCTGACTCACAGCTATAGAAGTAATGCCATGGTCACCACAAACCAAGTCATCTTCATCTGGACAGACCTCACTTTGTAACACTCTGCTACGGAAGGCATCTAGATGGATTCGAAATCTCTGGAGATCCGGGGGGGCGCAGAGCTGGGCCAAGGAGAAATCTAAGGAAGGAAAATAAAAGAATGTCGCAAAGTGCACTGAAAAAAAAGGAGTGTTCCGTGGAAGCTCATTAGGCAAAAGGCTCTGAAGGCTGTTTTTGGAGCTCGCCAGACAAAAGGTCACAACATATTACATTTAATAAAGGTGTATCAGGAATGGAACGCTGGCTGAATGAGAAGTGAGTGCAGTTGGTCAGCATTCCTGTGAATGCCATTTATTGCATAGGTTGAAATAAATTGTTCACATATAACTGCGGTCCTCCAGATAATAAGTATGAACTTATTAAATGAGACCATTGACTTGGTTTTTGGAGATCTCATTATAAGCAGGAGACATTACACATTAATAGGCATTCGGCTATCCTTACGTTAACTCTTTACATGTTTTTAACTTTCATTTCTCAATGGTCTAGTGTCTTATCCAGTAGAACCTTGTGCCCTCCTTGCGACCCTGAACTGGACAATTGGTTTATAGATTGATGGATGTTTTTAAATACTTTAAATTGTTACAATGTATGGTGGAATGAAGCTCAGGATGACAGTTTAACTTTTTCTGTCTCATCTATATAGGCTGTACACACACAGACGCGGTCTGCAGCGGTGTAGCGTATACAAAACAAGCGCATGGTGAGTGAACAGGGTGCCTCCCCTTCAGAGCAGACCCCACTGCTAACCAAGAGTGGGTTGGGGAGCAGCGTGCAAAGTATCCAAGGAAGGAGACTCTGAGAAGCTTCTGGTTTGCAGGCAACATGGGTGCCGTGCATCAGGCATAGAGGGAGCGCATTAATCGAATGCATCAGCAGGTCCACATTTGTTTTAATGCAAAAAGAGCCTGCACTGTATCTCCCAGGGAAAAGAGGCTTAAAAATGCACTCTAATGATAATAAATGACAACCTTAATGAGTTGTCCAAACATAACAAATGGAAAGAATTAAACACTTAAAACAAACTCAGTTTCATTAAAATAAAATAAAAAGGAAAAATTAGTTTTATGAAGGAACTAACTTTGTGCCTGAAAGTTAGTGATCAGAATGAGGATGGATTATCAAGGTTGTGGACTGGAGCCCGTCGTCAGTGTGGTTATGTGCTTATTTATTTGGCCACGAGCCTTTTGTTTTGTAAATGTATCTATCTCTGTTTTGTTTTGTAAGCCATGTTCACATTATACAGCTATTATACCAGTTTCACCAGAGGTTAGATAACGTGAGATGCTATTCCCTAGTCTGGCCACTCTATCTATCCTCCTCCTTGTTGTGATGTTTTGAATCCGACTGTAATATAAGCGGTCTTCCTGGAGACTTAATTAATTAACATTTATATAACTTTTATCAAGGCTTAGAATCCCATTAATCTCCATGTCCTCACTTGCCCCAGTGGTGTTACTAAAGAGAAGCGATCAATTTGAAAGTTGTCACTGTCCAGAACGTTGAAGAAAACCGTAATACGTGTACAGGGTATTCTCTTACCGAAACGACCTTGTCTGTGTAACAATGCTGTTAGTCTTTGGCCTTGGGCATTCAAACACACTCTCAATCACACCCCGTAACCTGTGCAGCTCAACAGCTTGCTGTGGCGAGGTTCCGCTGTGGTCTCAATTTGTGTGTTGACTCAAACTGTTATGACTCGGCAGAGCAGCAGTGAATACGTTTCCCTATTCCCTCCTAGCTTGGGGTTCGGTGACCTTCTGAAAGAGGCTGTTTGAAGCGGGTTTCATCATTGCCCATCAAGGCTATTTCTCTCTCTCTCTCTCTTTTTTTAACCCACATGGGATTTAAATAACCTTTAAAAAGTATTGTGTCTCTAGAGAAAGTTGCATGATGGAACATAAAGCTTAATACATATTATGTGATCATGATTTATATAGATATATTTGTTGCCTCGTTATAGCTGTTAGCATTTGCATAAATGCAGACAACATAAATGTGTCGCAGTCTAGATTAAAATGATAGATCTGGAAATCTAAGGAAGAATGAGGGGGTCTTCGCTTGAATTTAAGCAAAGGCTCTGTAAGTCTCCATCATGGTGTTCTAGTAAGGTCAATGATTAACTGAAAATGGCAATAAACCCAGGAAAGACAATTAGCGCTGCTTGTGGGCGGGATATAGGCACAATGTGTCCATGCAGTCTTAGGGCAACAGAAGCTCTAAGTGTCTGAAAGACCTCAAGCCAGGTGGTCGCAGGAGACAAAGCAGGATCCTGCAGGCCTCAGATTTCGTCGCATTTCATGTCTGGGTAGCTCAGTGCAATAGTTACCCTATGTTGACTAGCTACTAAAAAAAAAAGAAAAACGCTGCCAATCTTACACTTGTGGCCAAAATGAATCCTCTGATATGGTTTGGGAATGAAAGGGACATCCACAGGCACTAAATCATCCTATAATCAGCGTCCTATGCAGACCCATCCATGCATGCCGAACACTCCATTCTGGAGCGGCCGGCACGCAATGCTTCGACTGACCCCATCTGTATACCATCTCGTCTTGCATTATCTGTAACCTATAAAACTCCAGAGCAGCACAAAAGAGTTAATGATTCCTTTTGTTTTGTTGTAGGGAATGGGACCAAAGCAAATGACAACAACAAATCCATCAAACTTAGCGGCGGTGAGCACATCAGCAGTTTTTGCCAGCCCACTAGAGGCCTGAAATGCACATATTGTACGTCGGCCCCCTGAGCAGCAGGAGTCCCTGGGAGAAGCTAGCCCCTCGGTGGCCAGAGAGGACTTGATAAATGACTAGAGCAAACTTCTCTGTCACCGGCGAGGGAGGAGCCCCTGCAGTGAGCTACATCATCCTAACAACATTATTCTTTTCATGCTTGTTGTCGATACTTTTCCCCCTGATTTTTGTCACGAGCTGCACAGGTTAATTGGAGTGCTGAACTCTGAAACGGTGGGGGCGACGTGCAAACATCGTCCTCCTGAGAATTACATACATATACTCTGTATCTATGTATCGATTAGATTCAAGGTTCACAGCTTGGATATATAATTCAAATGTACAATATCTATAGCCATGTATTAAATGTAGCTTGAGAAATGAGTTACGAAGGCTTGCGAGATAATGGCATGGGTGCGCCAACAGTGATCTAGTAACAGTTTTGCTTTTGGGACTGCATTAAAAGCTTTGGATTATGGAGAGATTCACTGATCCTTGATCAGTGCTTAAGAGCATGCTTGGTATAACATCATTATTTTTGTTCACACGTTTGGCTTTTTGGCCTCGCGAAAAAGAAGCTAAAAATATTTCCTGAAATTTTTAGCTGTTAAAAAAATAAATGAAGCTATTTTTAAAAATATATTTTACGAATAATAATTTCACAGAGCCATCACAGCACACAGGCAGGGGGGAGAAAACTGAAACATTTTCCCCCTGGTGACATTTGCATAGTATTGTTTTATTAGCTTAACATCATACAACAGAGCACAATATATGAAAAGGTATTAAGGTGCTATTTTGGACAAACTACAGATTTTATCTGCAGTTGATTGGTCAATTTAAATCATGCAGGTTGTGATCATGGGAAACACAACATTACTGTTTACATGTTACTCTTCAGTTTATATCGTGTATTTTTGGTTTGACTGCCTGGGTGGTCTACCTGTCAGATAACAGCCAATGAGACGCAACCAGTTCATAAGCAGTCTTTAGATCTCAGTATAATTCTGTAAAATATGGTAAGAATGAACTTCATTGTTTAGGCTCAGCTCTTGGAGCTTATGTGGCCAGGTATTGATCCAGTTGGGGTAAGGAAAAGTACTGCATCATGCATTATTTCCCAAGAAGCCATGATCACCTGGAAAAATACCCCTGTTTCATCAATATTCCTATGTCCAATATCAGGACTATAAAAATTTAGGTTTTAAGTGCACAAAGATATGTAATTTATTTTTATGACAAAATGTAAAAAATTTAATTGTTTTTTTTTTCCATTTTAAAGCAGCTATCTTTAGCTTTTATACTTCAAGCATACTCTGCTCAGCATAAGCAATAGTACAAAGGTTGTTTTAAATAGTCTACAGTAAACTGACAGCTCTGACGATGCCCAACTTAACATTCCAAGGACCTGGCTTCTACACAGACACTGAAAACGTGCGCTGACCTTACAATTAGCTACGTTCACAGGCTGAGCGCACAATTAGCTACGTGATCAGGGTCGGTTCTGCTTAAGAAGACTAAAATATTTTGATATATTTTGATATATATTTGATATATTTTTTAATATTGTCTATAAATGACAGCAAAACTTAAAATAGGTTCCACACAAATATGAAGCTTTTAGGCCATTTGCACCTCCATGTGGATGATTCGCCAATGCATCAATCCCAAAATACATATACGCAACGTCATCTCCCGGTCTACTGCTGCGCGTTGATTTCAGATGTAACACCGAACAGATGTTCGACACGCTAATGCTCACTGGATGCCAGTGGAGCTCAAAGACGATTTGATCCCCAGTCTGTGGGCCAGTGTGCACCCAGGACAGCGTGGTGGGGCGGCGCGGTGCGGCGCATGCGCGTCTCCAAGAGGCGACCGGAGGTCAGGGTGGAGGATGGCAGAGGTGCAGGCAATTATGGCAGGATGCGCTGGCCTGTCCTCACATGGGAAGGCAGGAAAGACGAAGTGTGATTGCCTTATTGACAGGTTAATGAAGCACAAAACAGCCAGACTATGGAGAGTGCTAAGAAGCATTGCTAAAAATCATTTATTAACACAATAATTACACGTAAACTCCCCTGCCAAATATTGCACGATAGCTTATTATGCATGATATTCCATTTTGTATTATTATCATTATCATCATTATTATTATTATTATTATTATTATTATTATTATTAGTAGTAGTAGTAGTAGTAGTAGTAGTAGTAGTAGTAGTAGAATCGAAAATTGGTCGCCTGTAATACGAAATTTTCTCTGTTGAATGTTCCAAATGATTTTCCCCGGACAATTAATAATGGGTTTTGAAATACTTGTGTCATGTTGCAATGGTAATGCCATTTAGCCTTTGCTTCCATCATAAATAAGAAATGAGTATTCAGAGCTTCTCTTATTTAAGGCCCAAGCTTTGAATCTAAAAATTATGTCGGTAAGTCAAACACATGAAATATGCAAATGTCTGAATATCCATCACAGCACAGTTCATGACAGAATGCTATTAATTTTTTGCTAGTTGCTACTGCGCTACCACATGCATCACCCTCAGCTTGCGAATGATTATTTTGGTGTTTTGCCTCCCAGTTGACAGTGCGTGATTTTCTTTGCTGTTGCATCTTATTTTTTTTCTAAACTTTCCTCGTCTGGAGCGTATTAATGGTCCTTGATTGAAATTTCATTCGGAGAAACTAAGTGAAATACATGTTGTGTTGTTTAATGGAAAAAATAATTACACGTCAAGCGATACAAAGCACTGAGCCTGGTAACCAGGAAGAGTGACTATCAACACAAGTGGGCTAAGAGGTCAGCTTGTTCTCTTCTCAACACACGCACACACACGCACACACACACACACACACACACACATACATACAGTTCATATACTCCCATCACTCTTCATTCATGTGTATGGGCAAAACCCTAATCCCAACTATGACAACCTTAACCCTAACCCAGCCCTAATCTTATCCATAAGTAAACAAGCAAATTCTAAGACTTTTGGCTGTTTTCGTTTTTTGATTGGATTCACCGGTTTTTATAAAATTACATTTTGAGGACCTGAAAAAGCTAAACTAACCCAAGCTAAAAAGTAACAGGTTTTACCCCATTGAGGGGACATTTCGGCCTAACAATGTGGTAAATACAAACTCACACACACAAATGCACACATACACTCATGAAATCTATTAATATAATTTGATCTATTGAATTTTCACATCAGTTTAATCGCTGTTTCAAAAATATCTTTTAGTTTGTCCTGTTGTAGCTTTGGATCTAATACTGTTAAAATAATCTGAAGATAAATAAGAATTAAGTATCTGAATAACACTGGTTTTAAATGATTTGTTATACATCTATCCATATATCTGTTTTTCATAACCACCTATCCAGTTCAATGCCACAGAAGAATATTCTTTTGTTAATTGTGAAACAATACTTTGTGATAATGCTTAGATATCATACTTGTTGTCCCTATCTTTTTAGCTGCCTGCACAATTAATTATTAGTTATGATTAGACTTACTAGGTACGAGTCAAATATTAGCAAGAGATAAAAAGGAAAACATTTTAATTGACACACTGCAGCATTTAGAAAGTTAAATGTTTATATAACGTGAGTTAGTCAATCAAAAACTGAAGCGTGCTTAGCAAATGCTAATGAACATAAACTCTGGGGAACTTGAGAACTAATTAAGAGATTATAATGATGGTTTTAGCTAAGTATTGTATTGAAGCAGCCATTCAACTCAGGGTCAAACTAATCCAAAACTTACAACAAATCTGACACCCCAAAAAAGCTTGATCACCTTATTTAGCTGCTTAAAATACAAGTTATATTGCTACTATTTACCCTTTATTCAAAGAATAAAAGTCAAAACTGTGTGCAGATTGGGCACCATATTTTATTTTTAAATGTTTAACTCCATTCTTTGCTGTATGACATGAATGATGATGTCATGCTCGGAATTATATTATTGGCCTGAGTTTCTCTTCAGCATTTTTAAAATGAATCTTATTAATTTAAATATTACAAGCAAACACAGAGTAACATTTTACAGGAATTGTTAACATAGCTTTAAATATTACTGGGTAATGTAACACACATTCTTGACATAATACTTGGTATTGTTGATATATAACATTTGTTGTGCTTCGTATTATATAAAACAGCTCACAAAACCAGGTTTTACAAAAAAATAATGTGTAATGTGCAATAAACACTATGTACCATTCAATTCATAATTCCCATTTAATTTATCATTCAAACACTGCTAACATCTTTTAATGAATATTAATATCTAAGCTGATCCATAATTGCTTAAATATTTTAGTACTGATTTGAATAGGAATTCACTCACTTAACTCTTAAAAGTGGTATTTTTTATTTGTTTTTAACACTTGGCAAAGCTGTTTTGTTTTCAAGAGCAAAAACACTGGATGAGACTTCAAACAGCCTTGTGCTTTTAGCTTGATGGAGTTTGCAGACAAGTGGAAGAAACAAAATCAATTACAAAAGAAAAAAATCAATTACTATAATAAAATAAAACGAATAAGGTACTTTGGGGAAGCCAAACAATTTTCCCCACTTGGGCGTCCATCGGCTGTGAGACGTAGACGAAACTCGGTTCTGTCACACGGTGCCTGGCATCCCCTGACACATGGTGGTGGTAGGGGGGGGGATGAGGGCATACGCTCTCCGGGGTGGAGAGATGCTAATCTGGAACGTTCCGTGTGCGCCGACGACGTCGCCGCACCCAGATTGCCACGCCAATTCAGACGACTGGTAGCCAATGGTATTCTAATTCATTTCCTGGGCCGTCCGGAGGACACGGTGCTTGCGCGGTGCCCGTTTTTGGCTCCTGGAGCGGTCAAGAAGATGGATTGGATGGTCAGATCACCAGGGGAGGCAAGGCGTGCTGTTAAGAGTCCATATATCAGATAACCGCTCATGTTTGGCATATGCACGTCTGACAAAAGGCATTTTCACTGGTTTCCAGAGAGACCCTTTGCAAATCAGGTTTCTGTTGAGCAACACGTCCAAAGCAGTATTAGACCCAGCGCAGTGATAGATTGTTCTATTTCAATCATTTCTGTTTTTTTTTCTTTTTTTTTTGGGGGGGGGGGGTAATTGTCAAGATGCTTTTTTTTCTAATTTAGGAAAAAGCGCTCATTAATATACTATTATTATCATTGTTTGTCCCTAGGACACAAACCATCATGAAACCGGGCACATTTACAGACCTACACCTCCACAATAATGACTTAATTAAAACATAAATATTTAAATATTTTCCTAAAACCTAAGTAGTCCTTGACTGGCTATGCTATTTATAGACAGAATAGTCTGGAAGGCCATATAAGGTGACATCAGATGCTGGTAATACGATTTCCCTGATGCACCTATTAATACCTTAACCTACTCCCTCTTACAAGCTGCCTGGTTATACTTACACAGAAATTTATTGTTTAAAGTACGGAGAACAAAAAACATGAAATCTAAATCAGCTATCTGATGTTTTTCATCTGATACAATAAACCATGTGAAAAAAATAATAAAATCAGGCCATAGAAATAATCTAAATTGTCTTGGAAGTATACAACATGCCTGGGTTTTTTTTTACCTTGCTCCATGACCTAAAACAAAAATGACAAGAACATTGACAAATTTGACAAGGAAATTTGTGCAAAAACAACTCCTATTTGGCTAGCCAAGCAGCAAATATGTCGGATGATATGCTTTATTAAGCAATCCATTTTTCAGCAATAGCTGCGCCATCTGCAAAGGTTAGCGTGCATCAGACTTTTACAAAAATTTCATCTGGTTCGGCCGGGCTGTTGCCGCCGCTGCCGCGCTACCAGCTACCAGAACACGTGATTCCCGATGCAAATAAGATACGTGATGGAAGGCGGTGGCCTTCGGAACGTCGGTAATTCTGGGCAGAGCGCACGATCAGTTACTCACAGGGATGAGGTCTAACCTATATAAATCGTTCCTAATATCAAATTCTGCATGGACTGTTTTAGCCGGGGATTTTATTTCCAGTTGGGGACCATACAATATGCATGGCATTCAGCTTAATCATGTCGAAAAAGTTGGATTATTTGTCCTGAAATGGGGGCTGCACTTGTAAAAGACATGTGATTGGCCAGTGACGGACATGTGATTGGCCAGTGACGGACATGTGATTGGCCAGTGACGTTTTCTGCTTCTCGGTGAAACTCTCGTCTCTTATGACTCGGCACTGCACTAAAATGAGGCAACGAGGGTGCATTGCGCAAAGTTAATTCTAGTGTCCATGTGCTTCACCCACACCCTCGATAGAAGTGAACTTTATTTCCTTTGTCCTTACTTGGGATAGAAAGATAATCTATTAAATGGGTGGACCCATGATCTCATGATCTGTTTGTTTGGCCTCTGCTCCATCCCACTTCGGGTGTCCTCAGCGTTTGCTGAACCGGGATTAAAACAGTTGGCGACGCTGAAAGTTATCTTATAAACACATGTCTGTTCTGGTGTATTTTCGGTGTGATTTTATGGTGCCAAGGAGTGCTATAATAAAGGTAATCATTTTCAAAAGACATGGAAACTGCAGGGACCTTGCAGACTGGGTTTGATTAAAAAACATTTTAGCATTTGTCAGCCTCCTGAAAAAAAAGATGTTCAGTCTGATTTACCAGTGACTCAGAGGTTTTGTGTGCTCTAGGCCACACAGTGAAGAAAAGGAGAATGAATGGGCAATAACTTGTTTATTGAGCTTCCCCTGTACTAAAATCATTCATCCTCCTCTGTTTCTAGTTAGATTTGTATGCTGGACAGCTGGCAGAGGACAAGCCACCATACAAATCGTGTTATTATCCTCTTCCTGTCTATCACATTGGTCTGTTTTTCCCGTTAATTTAAAATTTCATTCCCTTGTGATGTGTTTATTCTTCAAAAGAACATCCTCACCTTCTTAAACATGTCCAGGAAGTTTTTCCTTGTGAAAAACGGGAACTAAACACCAAGCAAAGATTAAAATTAAATTAGTTAATATTATTTTATTATCAGAGATCAAACAAGTATATTTTCCAATACAAGTTTTCATAATTATCAGCTCCAGTATTTGTAACTTGTCTATAATACGCTTAGCAAAGACACGCTCAGACAAAATGGCAAATTTTGATTTCTTAGTTTTCAGCTTTACATTAAAGTCTTACGTAGTGCATAAATAGAAAACAAACAAGTAAATAAAGACAAATAAATAAACAACCAGACAAATAAAAAAAGAAACAAAATAAATGCAATGCTTGAAAAGAGGATGTGGGACGTCTACGGTTGTCTGCTGCTGAACGAGCCCTTGGTGAGTTGAAGCAGTACCCTCTGAAAATGGATCAATTACTTCCTGCATAGTGGTCCCCATCAGGTACACACTACAGAGCTTACATGCACTGATAAACAAACAGCCCACAGGTGCGTCGGTTCTGGTGTTACAATGTGATGCCGACCAATTTATATCGAAAGGTAAAAGTAAACAAAACGAAACGTGAGATTTTGTTTTCCTTTCTTGCTTTGTAGTATTTTTGCCACAAAACCAGGTGGATGTTATCAATTCAGGTGCAGTGTGCTCCCCTCCAGCGTCACATTATCCGGTATAATCATCTGTTTGTTTGTTATTTCATACCTGTGTGTGCCTGAGACTCTGGCAGAGAAAGACTTTCACTGCTCAGCGTGCTTCAGACAGGTCAAGGTCAGGTCGTTCTTAGCATGCAAACAAATTGTGGGCCGTTTGGTGCCGTACCATTTCAATGGGGGCCATCAAATGCGTATCATTCCGGATAAAATGAATAGCCCCCATTCTTGTGAATTGGGACCTTTCCCCAGCTGTGCCTATGGAAATTTCTGTTCCCGGCTGCCTCTCAGGCAGGCCGGCTCATAAGTATGGCTCAGCCTTTAAAATTGTAAATTATAATGATCACTGGTTTTTACTAGTTTTATCCAATCCGGATTTCCTATTGCCAGCAATTACGGCCCTTAGGGCATGAAAAACCTATTTTGGGAGGGTTTTTTAGGGGGAGGGAGGAGGGCATCATAGATACGGTGATTGTTTTTTAAGGACTGCTTGTGTTTTGGGATTAGATATACACACATATATATTAGCAATCTTTCTGTAATTTCAGTATTCAAATAAAAATATTTAAATTATTATAGAAATGTATATAATAAATTATGCATATAATTCCATTTAACTTCTGAAATAGCACCTCAGAAATAACATTAGTAATCCTTCCATAGCACCTCCACAGTACTTCCACAGCTTACCATAGTATATCAGAATTTAACTATAAATATATTTTAATATTATTCCTACACTGGTTAAGTTGCCTCCAGCTTCACCGTGAGTCACAGTGGCCACTAGACGGCCACCCCTCGACCACAACAGTGGAAATGATGACGCCTCGCCATTACAATTCAGACCTCTGGCGTAAACATGGGGCTTTTTATTGCTAATGAGGCCCACGCCACCACGGCGGCCTAAACCTCCCTCTGCCACGCGGGCGCGTCTGCGGGCCAGATTATGGTGGGCGGAGGCGTCGATGATCATAGCGCGGTAATTTAAACGACCAAGAATAGAGCCCCTTAACAAATCTTTCTCGCTAAGGACTGAAACCACCAACATTATGATATATCGTTTGCTCTGGACAGGGTGAGTATCCATTCCAGCCCCCCCCAAGGTGAAACTTTCCAAATGCCTGGCGTTAATTAAATACTCCCAGGCTTCTACTTAGTTGACTTGGACCACAAGAATTCCATTGGTCTGTCTCAGTGATGGGACCCTATTGATATTTATCTCCTATGTGCAGTGTGCCTATGGGGGGGGGGGGTCTGAGGATTATATATAGACTGCCCCATTTAGATTGTATGACATTTGTTAGCCCTAAATAAAAATAGAATTGGATCCCCAGTGCTCTGTTGGAATAACATCATGGAAGAATTAAAAGGCAGCTCACAGTACGTCTCTCATCACCTGAGAACCCAATGAATTGTAGTAGTGGGTGGGTGTGGGGGGGGGTGCATCCTCTTCCTGACAACTGTAAACCACATCCCGCCAGCACGCTACGCTAACCAAGAATGTGTATTTCTGCAGATGATTAAATCAATACCATTTTGACAAGACTTGTTGGAACATGCCTCTTTATTTTGTGCAATTCCTTCCCTTCCATGGGGGGGGGGGGGGGGGGGGATTTAAAAAAAAAACCCCCGGATTAACGAAAATTTGATTTTTGTTTTTGAGACCAATTGTTAAAGGGGCCCCTTTTTTTTCAGTGAAAGAATTTAAGACAAT
>JABFEA020000044.1:9149893-9162167 GCA_019775915.2 Cyphomyrus plagiostoma
CTCATTACCCACCCCACCCCTCCCACCCCCCCCCCCCCACCACCGCCACCTCCCTTTCGGGCCGGTGACGTCTTTGCGAGCCCTACGAGTGAGGTGAGCCACGTGTCGTCCAGTTTCTGTGGAAGTGCTTCGACTTGCGACGTCCAAACTTTATGAAGCAAAAATTTTGTGGAGGGAGGGGAGGCAGGAGCGGCGATTGGTGCAGTTCGATTAAGCCGAGAATTCCACCGCCGAAATGTTTAGCTTGCTATCCATTTCTACCTGAGATGACCTAGGTCAATTATTGGGCAGGTCAATTATTGGGAAATTTGTTGTAGATGCCCCATTCTATGTTACTAAAAGAAACATTCAACTAAGGCCTCTTTCGTACTGAAGGGCTTCTCCAAACACCCAGTGCTTCACATCCATGACCGTGTGTGTGTGTGTGTTTCTGCGTGTGTGTGTGTTCGTATGTGTTGAGGGGGATCTATGCTCGGATTGGCCACAGTGGGATGAGCGGAGGGGCAGAGTTGGCAGTGTTGCCCGTTGTGAGAGCCCTTGTTTGAGCTGGAGGTCAGCAGCTCAAACATGTGCATGTAGAGCAGTGAAAAGATCCTTCTGGATTGATCGACGGCAGACTCAGAGAACCACACACTGGGCTCATCCTCAACACTCTGCCTTTTCCTATAGAGCAGAATTTCCCAATCCGGTCCTTGGGGACCCACAGATAGTCCATGTTTTTCCTCCTACCACTAAATGTGGACTGTCTGGCATGGAGATCGGAGGGAGCAAAAACGTGGACCGGCTGTGAGTTCCTGAGGACCGGATTGGGAAGCACTCCTGCAAAGATGCTCATCAGCATTTAGCAGCACACATTCACCCTTTCTTAAAGTTCCTCTGTGCAGTACATGGGACAGAGCATTGTCCTCTAGCATTACTGTTTCATTAGACCACTCCAGTGTATAGGACAGAGCATTCAAATAAACTTAATGGCTGTTTTTTTGGATTTGATTCATGAAAAAGGCCCATGTTAGGATTTAGAAAAACCCTCTATTTCCACAATGAAGCTATTTACGTCCATACTTCTAGATGCCCTTGTCTTATGTTGGTTAAAGATTTGTTGTAAAATTATTCCATTTTCATATTGCGTGATTTTTATGGTAATGCATTTTCACTTTTCACTGTCAAATTCAAGGTCCGTGAACTGTGCAAAAAAGAAGAAAGCAAAGATATTGCAATTTCTGCTTTTCTAACTTTGGAAAATTATGAAAAAAACAAACAAACATATTTTATGCTTATAAAGGTTCCTCATAATTTATGTCTGGACTGCTTATTGCAGTCCAGTGCCTCTACCTCCATAGCCTCATTTTCTTCTCCACAAATTAGCTGATAACCTGCAACCACAAACAAATTAATTGCGTACACTAAGGACCAATCGAATGGCAAAATTAATTGGACCGAGCAGTGCCTGGTTGGATAATGAGTTTAAAAGAAGAGGGGGTTGAACACCCTCCTAGTTGGCCTGATGTTACGAGCCCCACTTTAGGCTCCGGTCTGCCAGTGCGATCAGCACAAGACCCGGACAATGGTCGAATTCACAAATAACTCCAATACGCATTTAGTCAAAGAGCCCGGCTTGTCATATCCATTGAAAACTTGACATTAAGTCACTTTCAGGCAGGATTATGCCACATAAGTCAAGATTTTAGTGCCGATAAAACACCTTGTTCAGGGTTCACTGCTGACCCCATGCCCACACAACACCTGCCAGCTACTTAAGAGCTCCTTGGAAACCGTCCACAGAGGCTGTGCCTACATTGGTGCCCCCCATCTCTATCCACTGAAATATGGCAGGATGGCGAGCAGCTCACGGCACAGATTACATCTTGTTTCCCTAACGACCGAAAGTGTCAACAGACAGGGATGTGAGTTACTTTTACACGTAGTTATTAACAATGTCGCGGAATCTTCCTAGCGTGTAGGCCTAATTAAAGATGGGGTGGTTATAGCCCGTAAATAAATTCACAATATAGGAAATAATAATTACAAATATTATTGTTATATTTAGCTTTGCGTTGGGTGGTTCTGAGTTAATCAGTATTCTCTCAGTGTGCTGTGAACTCACTCAATAATTTACTCGGGAATGTTGTTAATCCTTCTGGATCAGCATTTATATCACTGAGCTGCTCTACCAATCTCTATTCCAGCTCATTCACTTTTATGTTCAAAGTTTCCCTCAGAGTTAGATTGCGATGATGCCATTCAAAATGCCATCTCATTGATGTTAATTAACTTCTGACGTTAATTGCAAATGGAACTCAAATTCCGGCTCCTTGACCTGCCCTCGTATTTTTCGTATATGCGCCCGAGTATTTAGTGCCTTTTTTTTACGGCGTGAGCTCGTGTAGAAGGTTAGACGCAGCCATGGAAACACGCCTCTGTTCAGTAAAGCTGGTCAATACGATTCATTTTTATGTGCTGAAAATGTGCATTTAAATGAACGCTAAATCTTCATTACTCCTTCCTAATGAGTATAATAAAGCTTCCTGTTGAATTTATTCCTAATTGCTACCCAATATAAAGGAAAAAAATTTTACAGTAATATGAGCATAAAATATACTATTGGCTTTATGTATTTATTCTGACGTTGTCTGTGCAGTTCTGCATCCTGTCTGACACCTGCCAGAAGACCTTACCATGGTCTTTTAACATATCTGCCTCATTAGACCATACGAAGTGGGCAGAGGCACAAGCATTGTTCTTAAAATCAAGGAAGATGCATGGAGATAATTAAGCGATCTCAGGTAGGAGGCATGTTCTGTTTCTGGGTGTCACTACTCAAATCAAGTCAAGTCAAGTCAAGTCGAGCTCTATTTTCATACCAACCATGTTCAGTACTCAGCATATGGTAACACGACACAACATTCCCCGGACTTTCGTACTACATATTTACACAGAGTGCAGAGACAGAATGGACAAGTAAAAAAAAAAAAAAATCAAGATATGACAACAATAACACACAATTTAAACCTGGGTTCCCCAATTCCGGTCCTGGAGGGCCAGTTTGCAACACAGTTTGTACAGTTTCCTGCTCAAACGCTCCTCATTCAGCTCACTGGCCAATTACCAGGTTTAGTTTGGTCTGTGGGAAAATCTGCAAACTGTGCCGCAGGCTGACCTCCAGGACGGAAGATCTCTGATGTAAACCAAAACGACGTTGGGATGTTTAAATAGGCAATGATGAAAGCAACAGAGCCGCACATAAATAGTGTGAATATAAATAAATAAATATCACAGTGATAAATAATGATAATTAATTGCATAAACAATGACAGTTATGGTGCAAACGGCAATAAAGCGACAGTGTTGTTGGAGTTAATGTCAAAAGTGCCAACAGCGCCCACTCACTCGCAGTTTTTGGCTAGTACTGCTTCTCTTGTAGCTGTGTGACACCAAGTGATGTGTCAGAAACAGCACACACACACACACACGCACGCACACATATTTACATCTGAAAGGGAGGTGGCCAGGGTCATGAGACTTTCTCCCCATCCAGATCCATACTCCGGGGTCTGTGGCAGTAGAGTAGCACCAGGCGCGGATACGGGACACCGTGGACCACAGGTTGCTGAGGGCCGGCTGCTATCCGCCGCGCAGTCATAGGCGAGGGATGCCAAAGCGCTAATGAATGCAAAAATGCAAATGGCCCTCCCCTGTAAAAGTTGACATTGCCTCATGTGATAAATTTTCTGCTGAGGTAAGAGACAATTAAGTGCAGAATTACAAGCAGGCTCTTTGTCACTCTCTGGCACCATTTACATCCTTAATTAGCTGTAATTCCACCGCACCCATTAGAGAGAGGAGGGGAAACAGGAGAGAGAAAGAGAGTGAGTTCACCATGAAAGCAAATAAGTAAAAAAGCCCCCCCTGAACCCTAGAGGAGTCATCTGGATACAACGCCGTCAGCTGGTGATTGATAAGGTCCCTGCACGGCCGTGGTGGTGCTGATGGGTGTAAACATTGATTAGAGGCAGGAAATGAGGCACGCACTTTGTCCTCTATGTCAGAGATCGCCCGGGAAGTGTGGAAATGGCGTCTTTGTTTGTCCAGCCCTTTACACCTCACTGGATTCCAGAGGACAATGTTAGATGCACTTTATGGCCATTGCTTAAATGGTGACACAACAGGATACAGTTTTCCCCCCCGTGACTGACGTGTCTGAGTCGGGCTGTTCTTATTTCTGCCGTGATAGAGGCGTCGATAAAGTATAGGAAAAAACTGGCTTCACTCCTATGACTACAATAAAGTTTCAGAGTGCTGACCGATTGGTAATATTCAGTTGAATAAAATAATATTACGCAAAGTTCGATCTGTTTTTTGTGAGGCGATGGAAAATTCTGGAGATAATGAAGAAGTTGAAAATATTGCTTTTGATAAAAACCCAGCCCATTTGATAGCAGCCTGCCACACTCCTAAACGGGTGTTTTTAGAGCAACACATAATTAAGGCAGGATTGTGGACTTACAGCTATCATATTATGGGTTCGAATCCCACTTCTGTGTAGCTCACATACTGTTGCTGTAAATCTGTAACTTCTTTCCAGTTTCCTCCCTCAGTAGAAAACCAGTTAAATGAACGGGTGTCTCTAAATTTGCCAACACCTGTCTGCCCTATGACGGACTGGCAGTCTGTTGATGCACTTCTGATATTGTGATAAAAATCAGATCGTGACAAAGGCAATGAGGTGATTGCAATGCAGAGGTGATTGCAATGCAGTAAATTAGCATCTGCGTAGACAGAACTGTCACTGACAACTTCTGAGTGAACTACAGCCTGAATTGTTATTGGTTTAAAACAAAAATAAAATACTGCTGTAATCATAATTTGGGGTAGGATATGTGGCTGTGGCAGTGTAAATTAGGCTGTTGAATCAAAGGACAAGCCCCTTCCTGTGATCAATATATACATCAGAACCAAATCGTGATCAATGCTCTTGCATCCACTCTCTGATTGTTAGTCAGCATCTTGATTATGAACAGCCTAATATGGATCCTTTCCTGATACTGACATATTTTAGCGGGGTAAGGCAGCATCATGTGTCAAAACCATTATGCCTCATGCACAGCTGAACAGCATTAAAACGCTGCATTAATAGTGCATCAGTTGTAACCCAAAGTTTGAATTTCATAGCGTGTTCCAAGCTCGCCTTACAAGTTTTGTGTCCTTAAAACCACGTGTCCTGTCCCATGTGTCCACTCAAGGCTGCTTATTGGATCCTACTCACACATGCCCAACAATATATAAGTGATTATATTATCCATTTAACAGCTACAGCTAATTATATAACATATCATTTGTTAGCTAATGGATAATGGAAGCGGTTAGTGGTTTAGCGCCATCTCTTCTGAGTTTGACTGTTTGTAGGAAGTGGGCTGGCTTGCACATCAGGACACTTCATATCGTTTTTTTGTACTACCATCAAACCTGATGGGCTACGCTGTGGCTGACATTGTGTACGTGATTGAAATACATCATTGTACGTTTTTATGATCATTTCCCTGTAACTGAGGCCCCAGCCACATTTACTTTGACTCGACAGATACAAAACAGTGACCCTGGGGTGTCATGGCCAAATACTCAGTGAGACCACTCAGAATACTCAGTGGGCATACTCAGAATACTTAGTGAGCATACTCAGAGTCTGACCAGCCTAACGAGCAAGGTTATATAATATCAGACAGCAGAAATGAACATTATCTGCATTCGACAAAATTAATTCTCATGTGACTGCCCACCGTTTATTAATAGCTACATTGAGAAATACAAGCTGAAAGTCCATCCATCCATCCATCCATCCATTTTCTGAAACTACTTATCCTGTTCAGGGTCGTGGGGGGGTCCAGAGGCTATACAAGCTGAAAGTGTGCTACTAATAGTTTAATTTTGCACAAACAAACCAAAAAAATCTAAGTATAATGAATAAGTATATAAATGCTTAATTACATATAACACAATTTAAGCATTAAAATATACTAAAAATAAATCGCAAAGTGTGGTTAAATAAATCTATATATTTAAAATTAAACAGAACAAGTAACATCATTTGATAATATCTGCAAGACCAGTAAATAAAGAGAATTTTAGTTTGCATTTTTACCTAATACATCCCCAGCTTGTGGAAAAATAAGTACACCCCTGCCCAAAAAGGCTATTTCCTCTACAGAGATATTTATTGAGCATTTACACTTTTTTGGTGTGCATTTTTAACTACATGTTACTTTAAGGTTTTTTTTTTTGTTTTTGTCTGTGTGAAATGCCTGACAAAAAAAGAACACACACACAAAAAAACCAGGGCAAAAACACATTAGATGTTTTCCTATCATTAAGCTGTGGCTAGGAGATGATGTGGACGCTGTATGTGGTCCACAGAAAGTATTTATAGCCCTGCTGGAATCTTGCTGGGCTGTGCTGATAGCAGAGATAATGGGAGAGAATGGGGACGCAGTGAACTGTTCTAATGACACCAACAAGACAAGAGAACAGCAAGAATAAATAAATGTTAGTCATTTTCTCTCTTTTATATCATTTACTTTTTTGTTGTTAAGGTCATTTGAATAGTTCCAAATAATACCAATAAAAAGCCGTTGCTGAAAAGCTAAAAACATCGACGGAATGTTCTGAATGCAAATAAAGCCTTTCCTCCAAAATGCCACAATGCCGGGTTAAAGATAGTAGGATTTTAATTTTTATTCCCTTTAATTCTGACACTGATGCTTGAGTGGGTTTCCTGGTGAAAATTGGTGGGAATGCAAACAAGATTTCACTTCATTAAACAGGAACAAACTGTACAGAAATTGCACTTACTTATGGAAATGACTTTTAAACATGCACAGCATTACTTGCTCCGCCTGTGCCGGAATGCTGAAAACATTACAGCGTGCACATATTAGTAGTGACAGAATCAAATATGAGTCCCAATTACAAAGAGCTGGGTTCAAGGTGCACCATTCCATGTAATGATGAAAAGGGACAGCTGATTAAAGAGGTACATTAACCTTAAAATGGGATTAATTTAATCAGCCAGACGTTACACCTGCCAAATTTGTTCCTCACACATATATAATATGCATTATATATATAGTGATAAAGGACAGTGACTGTTGAGCCAAGTAACCTGAAGACTGAAGGTCAGTTTGACTGGCTGTATTAGCTAGTAAAATTCAAAGTAGCTTTAGATAAAAGTACAAATAATGCATATAAATAAAATAAGTCCAGTGTGTTCATTGCTGCGTAGACCTTTGGACACCTTTTTACTTCATTATATTGCTTATTGGGATTCGTTTGCAGTAGGTGAAGCAGCCCTGGGGTGTTAAAGCTTGCCTCCCTAATCCACTGCATATTCCACCCCTTGTTTTAGCGCATCTCTGTTAATTACGTCGCTAAAGGTCATAACAATGGCTTTCTGAGCTCAGGCCTCCTTCTCTGCACCTCTGTCTGGCTCCAGTCAGGGTCAGGGTAAAGATCGTCTGCAATAACAAGCAATTTGGCCTAAGCCCGGGACCTATGAACGTCTGTCAGAACAGCAGGAGAGTGACCTACGCCCGTTTCTAGGGAAAAAATAAATTTTGTTTGTTTTACTTGCTGCTTCAAGCACAAGGAAAGTCGTGCAGTTTTGTGACACATAAATGCCTTGAGAGAGATATAGAAATTTATGCTTCAATTTCTATCAGTCTGTTTGTCTGTCTGTCCAGTGAGCCAGCCAGCTTAAACAACTTTAGTACTTTGTTGTCCTTCATGACAATACAGTGACACTGAATTCCATATTTACTTTTTCATGGTCATTATGCATTGCATGACTTTATTCAAATAGTTCATAGTATTATACAAAACAATTATCAAGTCATTTAACATCTGAGTTGTTAATAAAACTCATACTTTAAGCCAGCTGTTGAATAATTTTTGATGCTTCATATACAGAATGTTCAGCCTCTAAAAGCTCAGTCTAGTAATTTAACTTTGAAAAGAGGATGTCTTCTATTACCATTCTAATAATAGTAATACATATGGCAACTGTTTTGATTAACATAATGGAAAAATAGCCTCCACAATTTATCTTCTAAGTCTGAAGGAGAGAGGCAGATTGCAGCCCTGAGGACCCAATCCACCTGAACATATGTTACCATATGAGAGAACCTCACTATGTTATCTCCTAAACCATGCTTGTGATGTTTACTGAACGTAGATATGACTTTACAGGTTGTGTGTATAGGTAGGTATACTATTCAAAAACTTCTGAAACAGATGACCCTACACACAATTCAGCGAAATGTCCATGAATATGGAAATACGGTGGTATAATATATATAATAATACCCCCATGACATTACACTGCATGGAAGCTGGAAAATAGGATGGATGAATGGAAATTTTATAGCGTTCATGACAACAATCAAATTTGACTATGAAACAAATATAGAATGTAATTTATTTGTATTAGATCCATTTTTTTAATATCCGTTATTTTCTGTTGTAATCTATATCGATACTCAGTTTTTTGTTTTTGGACACTTGAAAGATCACTGTCTTTGAAAAATAATTTTTGTGCAAAGCTTAGTTGATTCAACTGAAGAACTCTAAAAAAAAAACTTAATTTGATTCAGATTTCGCATAATTCTCTGACCTCAAATATGCACTTGCTACTTAACGCTAGTCCATCTGTTTTGTTTGGCTGCCTCACCGATTGAAATAAAGCTGGATATATTCTGCTGGTTGCCTGACTGGGAGAAAAATCTATTTCTGAGCATCCTGCGGATGCTGGATCTTTATTGACATATTAGATGGGACGCTGGCGGAGAAATTGGCCTCATTTGTTTCTCACGTCCCTTTAATGGCAGGTTTCTTCGAAGGGGCAGTGAATTGACAGGGGCAGGTCTCAGTGAGCACACAGCCAAACACATTTTATTGGCTTCCTTTTGCAATATTCCACCTAATGTTTCTGGTTTGATTGCCCCCCAAAGTTGTAAAGATGCTCTCGAATATTAATCACCATGGGGGTGGCCCAATGATTTCTTTTCACTTGATAAATCGTTCAAAAGTAGACAATTCAACAACAAGAAGTGGGCATCAATCATGACCTTTAGCTGACATGCCAGCATGATAAAGGTCTCCCAATCTTGAAGGACTGTGAAGCTCATAGGATTACATTTGCTATACAATCATTGCTGTATCATGCTACCATATTCTCAGCAGTTCAGCTAGACACGTTAGGTAAGAAGTACCACTGACTAACAGGTTGTACCGATGCAAAATTACATATAAGTCATTATTTTCAGCTGTTGAATCTTTTGATGGTAGCCATTTTTACCTTTGCCTGCGGAAGACTGGAGTTTTTACGACTTGCTTCTTAGTGAACAGGTGTCTACATGACACTGCCACCTCGCAGATGGCAGTATAATTAGCATTGATTTTGGCAGCCTTTCACAGGCCAAGGTCTAGATAGCCATGACGACTAACTAACCTCCCAACCCCTTGATGGACTTCCTTTGGGAGAGAATGGCTCTTCTATATTTTCCCTCAAGTTGGGAAATGTCAAAGTAGGTTCTAACTTGTCTACGGTACCTTCTCAACATGATTGAAGGTGATATGAACTGGAAAATGTGCAGTACAACAGTAATTGGATGTTCTTTTCATCAGATCACTTTCAGTTACTAAGCTAGGATTAAAGATCTGTGCTAGAAAACAGATCACCTACTCTGTGCTGTAGCTACCAGTAGCACTGGGAGGTCATCAGTGGTAGATAACAGAAAACTGTGGCCATAGACATGCTGGAGGCGACACTATCAAATGCTCTATAAACCTTGTTAAAGAAAATTATATATACAACCAATGTTTAATCAACAGTTAGGCTAAAGCACTGCTTTGGTGTAATTCTCTCTCAATCTTTCGATTCAACAAACAATCATAAAAGTCAAAGACATAATAATAATAATAATAATAATATTATTATTATTATAAAATGGCTTAGCTACAGTTTTAATCTCTAATGAAAGACAGCATATGCAGCCTCAACACCATCCTTTTTAGAGATTTTGGAATACAGCAATCCTTTGCTAGGGGCCAACCCTTCAGATTTCGTAAAAGAGATAGATTCCAACTGACTTATCATTTTTCGAATTACAATAATCACACTATTGGGTAAAATTGTGGAAACACCTAGCATTTTTTATATCATGCTTTAAAACGACTGCACTAATATTGGGCATCATTCATCAATAGTTTCTTAAGAATCCTCTTAAATTTGTTCCTGCGAAATTTGTTAAGAACAACCTACGTCGGATTCATGATGTGTTCTTAAGTAGCAGAATTGTTTGCACCATTATTCTTAAGAATGGTGACTCCCACGTCTTCGTAACTGAAAGCGCATTCCAGTTTGTCCTAATTAGCATAGGGAAACGCCCTGCAATTGATGAGACTGTAGGGCCGCGTGCAAAGAATGGCAAAGAGGCACGCAGCCTGTGAGCCGCGTTGCAATAAGGGGAAAAAAAACTTCAGTAATGCTGAACTAGAAGTATTAATACAGTAAAATCCCGTTATAGTGGACTCGCTTATAACGGAATATCGTCTATAACGGACGAGGTCCGCTGGTCCCGGCCGTACGCCTATAAGATCATGCAGAAAAGGCATCGGATATAGCGGACTCGCTTATAATGGAATATCGTCAATAACGGACGAGGTCCGCTCACCCCGGCTGTATGCCATTAAAAACATGCAGAAAAAGCATTGGATATAGCGGAGTCGTATTTAACTACATTTCGCTTATAATGGACAAACAATTTAGTCCCCGGCGCTGCTTTTAGCTGCAATTTTGTTTGGCTATAACTAACATACAGGCTCCGCTGACAAGGCGGGCTGCGTGCTGGTCATATCCAGCGCAGATACGTAGTCGGGATTATTAATAGTAACGCATCTGGTCAGGTAAAGATGGATTACTACATGTACAATATAATAATCTATGTCACAGGTGTGTCTGTTGGGGTGTGGCATGAATAAATGGTGTCCTGTAGTTGTGTTCTGGGTATACAGCATCTCTGGTTATAACGGACGTTGGATATAAGGGACTGTTTTGCCAGGTCCTTTGAAGTCCGTTATAACTGGATCTTACTGTACAGGAGGTAAATGCAAATAGACACATGTTATTTAGTAGCATAACCAGTGGATATAAAGCCCCCAAGAAAGCTGATACATGGAGAGATACCACCTTCTCTCTGAACACTGTGTGCCAAATCTAAATGATCTTCAAACATGCGTTCCCTTCTCAGAGCATGATTGGCAAGCTCTTCAAGAAGTAACAGAAATGCTATTTTGATAACAAAGCCAATCCGCAGAATTACTACCATGAAAATAATTTTTACACTTTAAAACTTTTATAAATTATTCTAATACTTTCATTTTATGAACTGTAGAATGAACAAGACTGCTATAACCGATTATTTTGAACAAACTATCATTACTCAAATGTGTGTACGAATGGTCTTGAGTGTGCGTAGATTCTGTTTTTATCTAAGAACAAATTCAGATAAGAAAACATTGGTGAATGTCAGAATCTGGCAGAAAAGGTTTAAGAACAAATTTGTTCGCAAGAACGGTTGGTGAATGAGGCCGGTAATGTTTACAAATAATATAAGAATGTATACAAATATCACACAATGGACTGGAGTAACTGGAATAAAGTTATGCAATTTCTCAGAATTGAAAATGTCTCCACAGTTTTGGTCAGTAGTGAATAAGAGAATTTTCAGCATTATAATGGAAGTAATAACCAAATGTGAACATCTCCTGAGCTTCTCCTGAAGAGCAGAAGCTGAGGGTGCAGCGTTTGGACATAGCTCTGCATGACGCAAACAAACGTGTCTGATCACGAGCCTCTCTCTGCGTGCGCCTCCCAGAACAGCAAGGCCTCTCTCCATGCACGCGCCTCCCAGAACAGCAAGGCCTCTCTCCTTGCACGCGCCTCCCAGAACAGCAAGGCCTCTCTCCATGCAAGCGCCTCCCAGAACAGCAAGGCCTCTCTCCATGCAAGCGCCTCCCAGAACAGTAAGGCCTCTCTCCATGCACGCGCCTCCCAGAACAGCAAGGCCTCTCTCCATGCACACACCTCCCAGAACAGCAAGGCCTCACTCCATGCACGCGCCTCCAAGAACAGCAAGGCCTCTCTCCATGCACGCGCCTCCCAGAACAGCAAGGCCTCTCTCCATGCACGCGCCTCCTAGAACAGCAAGGCCTCTCTCCATGCAAG
>JABFEA020000044.1:9165837-9181664 GCA_019775915.2 Cyphomyrus plagiostoma
CAGTTATTTCACCTTTTTTTGTTAAGTACATAACTTCACATGTGTTCATTCATAGTTTTGATGCCTTCAGTGAGAATATACCAATGGTCATGAAAATAAAGAAAACACATTGAATGAGAAAGTGTGTCCAAACTTTTGGCCTGTACTGTACACTGAATATTGTACCGAGTTGGGATTACAGCTAATTGTTTCATATTTTTTGGCTACTGTAGCTTGCTTCTGATTGAATCGATTGGTAATCCTGGTCTTGTCACAACTACAATTTGAAATGTGTGTATTTGAAAAATAATATACTAAATTTGTCCAATATACTAAACTAGTCCAAATGGACCAGTGTGAGGTTTTTTCCCCCGGAGGCTGGAGTGCCAATCCTGCACCCAACCCCCAAGTTATTCTCTATACCTTGGAGGACCTCCTTATAGGACTGGATGTAGATTAACATCATACCCAGGATGAAGCAATTGCAGGTTAAGGGCCTTGCTCAAGGGCCCAATGGGGTACAATCACTCTGGGCATTCACAGGATTTAAACCTGCAACCTTCCAGTTGCTGGTACAGATCCCTTCCCTCAGAGCCACCACTCCATATAAGGGCTGAATGTATTAAAAACCAGTTAAAAGAGGTACATGCTTCTATAGTGCTGTACTACAAATACATATGTGAACTATCCAAAGGGAATGAGACCAAATGTTAATCCTGGCCAAAAAAGTAATCCCTATTTCATTGGGTCGATTAATGTAAATAGATTAGTCAACATTTTTACATAAGTAGCATTTAGTCTCTCTGCTTCTGCTGCTGACTTCATTGTTAAGTACATATTACCCTGTCTAATGTGGAAAAAGTAGCTGAAAATCATTAAAGCAAATTGGACTATTTACATTCTAAAGAGCATTTATCTTGCGGATCAATAGACTTTGCTGTTCATTTGGAGGTCCTGGTGTTTTTAGACTGTGGTGAGGAGCATCATCAGTCTCGTCTATGCATTAAGTTCCGAAAGATCAATACTATCGACACTTATTGAAGCCGATAATGAAATCCCTGCAGCCCCACAACTTTTTAACAGCCCCGTTCTATGTTCACACATTTAATGTTCAGTTTAAACACAGTGCAGGGCTATTGAAAATTACACAAGAGTTTTCATCCTCATTCTGTTATTTCCAGCTGCATTAAGAGGAACTTCATTTATTATTACAAACACACAACTTATTCTGGGCAAGAAAAAGAACTGTAGAGAAACTGTAACATTGCAGCACACCTATTGGACTGTGTGGGGGTGGGGTTTATTTACAGTCATGCGCTACATAGCAGCATTTCGCTCAATGACAGACTGCATATGCGACAGTGGCTTCATAAGATTTTAATCTAAAAAATTCCATTTGCTTAGTGACATTGTAGCACAATGCAATACTTATGTGTTTGTGGTGATGCTTGTGTAAACAAACCCAGGCCATACAAAAATATAGCACATTCAATTTTATAAGTACATACCTGATAATGACAATAACTTTGTTACTGGTTTATCTATTTACTATGGTGTACTTTTTGTCATTATTTTAGAATGTACCCTTTCTACTAATAAAAAAAAGTTTACTTTAGCCTAGATAATAGAGTAGTAGGCCACACCTTATAGGTTTGTGTAAGTACATTCTACAATGTTCGCACAACTATTAAATTGTCTAACAACGCTTTTCTTATAATGTAGTCCTGTCGTTAAATGACACATGACTGTATTTATCTTATGCAGGTTTCCTTTAGCAGTCGAAACATCTGCAGAGTTAGCATCTGCATGTTTGTCCCAGGATGGAGAGAGATCCTGGCTGGGTGAACCCCTGGCTGGTGTCCTGCGCTGCCTTGGATAGAGTCTAGGCTCCCTTTGACTGGATATATGGATGGAAGATTGATTGGGCATCTTGCCCCAACATTTTATTACTAACCAATCAAACTATTTAGAAGTAACTTCTAACCGTGCATTAAAATTATACCCAACAATTGAACTGAGTCATGAAACAAACATGTTATTTTGCCAATATTAAAAAAATATTTTGCATTAGTAGTGTTCCTCTGCCCCCTTTCCTTGTATAAGCTTTTGTTTCTGTGCTAAAAATAACAATACAGTACAAAATAATAATAATAATAGTAATAACTGTTATTATACAGTAATAATAAACGTTGCTACATACTGTACTGTACCTCAAAACAGTAAATTGCTGGTCGCGTAGTGTTTTCACGAGCGTCTCAAAGTAGTGCGCACATTCATTATGACAAACCATTGTATTTAACTAACATTTTTTATATAATAGGCTTTATTGCTGTCCATTGGTAAGTACAAGTTTTCTGTATGTTTTACATTCTTCTACCCCTGGGACTGCCTTTAACTGTAGACAGAATATTTTAGAGACATTGGTCGCTCAGTGTGGTCAACTCTGTGCAATTCTGCATATACTCTAGGTAACCTTTTATTTTTTTTCTCTAACTGGATTTGGTCTTTGGACTGGAGATGATGCTTATCTGTCACAAGGGTAGTTTCTTGGCAATCATTCACGCTGGATTAGAACAACCGCAGATAATGAATTGCTGTAGATCAATCAATGCTTTGCCCATATGAATGCACTCACTTTGCTAACTGCGTGTGAAAATGCCATCCTTTGTGAAAAGCACAAATCTTTATCTTAGAACAATCAGACACGCAACTTCTAAATTGGCACAATGATATTCATACTTTTGCAGTCTGACATACATGACAAGACCCATGGGATGTGCTGTTCTACTATTAAATGTCACATAATAGTCATTCATTCAAAGCATTTTTCGGTATGATTTTTAGTGTGTAGTTAGAATGTACTATAATCTTTATTTGGTCTCAAAACGTAAATAGCTACTCAAATAATAGATTAATGGCACCATCCCACTATTGTAGATCCTAGTGTTGTGGTTCTGTGGGATTTTATATTTTCTGGGAATTATCATTGTTTTAAATAGCAGTATGCATTAAGAATAAGGAGCATGCCTGGAAAATTTAAAGAAACATTTTTAGAAGTATTTAATTTTTTGCATAATAGGGTTATTATTGTGATCAAAGGGTCAATATTTTAAAGAAACAATTTCTCATCCATTTTCATCTTGTCTGATCCCATCTAATTACATGCTGAAAGCACACGTTGGATGTGAAAAATGTGTTTTAAGTTCCTGCTTCAGTTTTGTCTGAACAGATGAAGATGTCTTACGTGCATCAATGAATAAATACTTCTGTCCTTTTTTCGAAATACCATATGTTTAATAATTGTATTATAAGAACTGCAAACTAATTTAAATCCTATTATTTTATACTGAGCTATGGTTCTGTGAAGTAGCTTTAGGGAGAGAAAAGTCATTACATTTTAGGATTGTAACGTTGACGTGCTGCTGAGCTGCCCATTATGGGAATGGCTTCTTACTAAGTACTAGTCATTGTGCGGAAGTTAATTTTTCTTTTTTTTCTCGTAATTTGCTTGTAATCTTTTTATGATTTATCAGAATGCAGTTGACGACTTTTTCATATTTATCCATTTTTTTTGTCCCCCCCCCCCCCCCCAGTAAGATGCCCCATTAATCCGTAACATCTAGCCCAGCGCTCGAACGTTGACGCCATCAGCGAAGTCACATCTCCGGCACCTTTACTGTCACTTCGCTGTTCGTCGGGATAAATGAAAATCAACACGGCAATTTCCTCGGATGGGATTTAAATCAATGAACATGATGCAGCTGCCATTGTAATCCACTGAGCCAGGGCCAGTCTGGTGTCCCTGAGTCATATTGTGAGGCCCAATGAATTTTCTGACCCCCAGAATAATGGGCCTTAATGGGAACAAAATGACTCCGCTTTTCCGTCAGTTGTTATGTTAAAAACTGTAACCTCGGAGTGACCGCTGTCACGCAGATCTGGATTGGCGTTCACTTCGCCTTGAAAGGGGCAAGCAGGGGGACCCTTCTGCTTCCCATATGGTCGCTTTGTCTTGGTAATGCCTTACAATGCCCCCCTCGGAGTGCGCTCTCAGCCCTGCTGTTAGAGGATAAACTGTTGGTTTCACTTTTTTTTTTTTTTATTGAAGCCCCATAGGGGAAGCGGGAGGCCCGTTGACGCTGCGCCTCTCCTAAGCGTGTGGCTGGAAGAGGCCCCCCACCGGCCCCCGGCAGCCATGGCCCCGGGCCCCGGGTTCATCCGCCGCCAGGCACCTCCTCCCACATTCTGGGAATAGAGCAGCATGATTTCCAGGCTAATTTGCTGCGGAGGTACAGTCTGCTCATTTGAACGTGTGCCCCTCTCGTGTCTCGATAGTCGCTGACAGAAAGGGTTAAAACTATTAAGGGCCATTGTGGCGTCTTGGAGTTTGTGGAAACAAATCCACCTAATCCAGTCCCAATGGGATCTGAGCTAAATCCTATCAGTTAATGATACCTTTCCTTGATCTGATGTATGAGCTCTAAGACATGTAGAATTTCAGGAGTATAATAACCTTGCAGGATAAAAATAAGTCTGCTTTCATATATTTGTAGAGGTTCTTTTGTTGAGCGATTCAAATACATATTTGTGTTTTTTACACAGTGCTAGAGTAAGTTTGTATTCCAAGAAAGCAGTCAGTGTAATGCTGCTGAATATATGAACACTTTATCTCTATATATAGCTGAGTATGTAAACACTTTATTTTTTATATATAAGCACATCCAAACACACCCATATGAACAAATCTGCACATGTAAAGAATTTTTGTGGTGGTGGCCACGTGGTTTCCAGTTGTGTCTGAAGTGTTAAGTCTTCTGCACACAAGTGCAATTAACTAATGAGACAAGATAATATCATTTCAATATGCAAATGCTTTAGGCCTGGCTGTTTTTAATTACCAGTGTTGTCTTGCCTATGAGATAATATGATTTGCAATCCATCATTAGCAGTTGACGCACTCTGTGATTCCGGCTAGCTGTATTATAGGATACTTTTCTCATTTCACTTTGTTTACATGGCTGTCTCATGGTTCTCTTAATGGATAAACTAACTGCCAGGCAACATCAAAGTTGTCAGATCTATGATTCAAGCGTTTTGTAGTGTAAAAAGAGTTGCTGTATCAAACTTTATTATAATGTAGTTACAGTGCAGCTGCCTAAGTTTAGGGAGCGCACATTTCCTGGTAATTCTTGGGGTTTAATGCCACTATCATTAAATATATATCTTATATGTATAGCATATATGCATGCAAATTTATATATATTTTATGAATATTACTTCCTCACAACTTATTCCGGAGTCAGTGTTGCTTGCGTTACTTTATTGGTGAGAAAGTCATAATTAATTAAATACTTACTTCATATCTGTACTTCTCAATTAGTCTTTTTTTAATGGGATTTTTAGATGGGGTTGAGCTGGAGTCATAAATTTAGATGATCGCGGGCAAACGTGAGAATTAATCATTGGTTGTTTGTGACTGGTCTTGAAAGGCCTTTAGCTGGTGCTGTCGTTTTATTGATGCCTCATTCGAAATAGCACAAAAACATTAAGGATTTTATAAGCTGAGCATATTCCTTGTGATAATACTCAGAGTATGACATTATACAGCATGGCCCTTAGTTGTGTGAGTGGAATAGAGAAGGTGCTTTTTTTTATGACACACAAATGTACTCTGTTACACTGTGTGTATACTCTATACTCTGTATGTATACTCTATACTCTGGATACATATCATTTAGCAATCATATCTCACAAGTGCAAGCTTCAGACCCCCTTTTTTCAGTTCAAGCGTGACAAAAATATGACTATTTCATATTCACATTTCCCATATTAGTGTAAGAAGAAACATCAAGTTAAAAAGATTAAGCCTTTTAAATGTGATGAATATGAAATATATAGCCAAGAATATATCTCGACAAAGGTACTCAGAGGGCTATCACAGCTGAGGGAATTAGAAAATTTACTGCTTTTTATACTTGGAATTTAGAATTTAAACAGGTTGTTTAAGCATTGCCATTGGTTAATACCCCTCCTGCTATCTCTGATTTCATCCTTTCTTTTTATTATGGTCCATCACACATCTGGATCAATGTATCCTATTGTTTACAACTGTTTTAGCGTTTAGTCATTCTTTTATTTCCTAGCTAAACTTTCGAAAGGCCTCCCCAGACTTTCCCTCGGCAGTCTGAATGTGTCTTTGTGATTCTTTCTGAGGGCAAGACGCCACTCGAGCCACGCACAGCCAATCAGTCATGAAGGTTGCTGAGCAGACAACTACCACTCACTAAAAAACAAATCACTTGCCATGAAAACGCTAATTGGCCTTGAGGTCACTGGAGAGTCATCAAATTGTCTCCCTTTTCTTTTTCATCAGTCTCACAATGCCGGACTGGGTCTTCAGCAGGGATCTTGCTCTGTCATAATTTTTATATAAATCTTATTTTCTCTTTTTTATGTAACAAATTGCTTCTACAGCACAAAAGTGTACATTTTTTTTAAAGTAACTTCGCGATGGAACTCAAGGATTGCAGGGGGTCGCTAGATCAATGAATATGAAGGTCCTTCTCATTATAACTTTGTCAATGACAAATAACAAACATTTGGTAAACGGAATGTTACATTGTATCATTTTGTGGGGGACAAGGGGCATTTTCAGCTTGGCTGCTCATACACTCGCCTCTGAGCCGGCCCTGGAAAAGCTGTTTGTTTGACCCCAAGGAGGGAGAATTGACAAAGCAAGCCGGCAACATTCCTTTCATCTGCTAAGCCAAAGATTGAAAATGATTTCCCAATGCTCTGTCTGAGCTCCCAGTGAAGGGGGTCATCAATTATTTCCCAGTACTTGACACAATATTGTACCTGTTTTACTGACCGACTCTCTCCGATTAGGCCAACAGCATCTCTTTTATCAACCTATACTTGCTGTGTCTAATTTTGTATAGTCACTTTAATTCAGGCTTCCATGCCCTGAAATTCTGATAATGCTTATGGTATTTAAAAGGCTGGGGAATTTAATTTAAAGGTGATCATGTGACTTGCATATACAGATTACGATCAAAAAGTCTATAGAACTGCAATGCAGTGTCCATTTCTGTTCTGGTAGCCATGCTATTTTAAATATAGATCTATGGTGGTGATTCAGTTGCTGGGAGATGGAACTATTGAATTTAAAGAAAAAAAAACAACTTCAGGTTGATTAGCTATAAAAAAAATCAATCATTCTACTTAATTCAGGTTTTCAAATTGGGTGGCTATAATAAAATATTATAGCAAAAAATATAATTTAATAAGTATATGCTCACAAACCACTCATGATTAAAGCATTGAGTGATCAGACCAAACTGCCTTTTGTAGCTGGAAAAAAATGGAAAATCTGAAGTATGTCTTGATTTCGCTACGTTTCTAACACATCTTAAGCGGCACAATTTAATTTTCGTTTTGCTGAAAGAAGTGGGACTCTGTTGAAAGCTGACTGGTATCTTTTTTGTAAATGGAGTTTTAAATTGCCTTTTTTTTTAAGTACCATGCACAGGGTAATGTGTGGAGGTACCGACACAGCACTCCGCTGGCAATGATTTATGGCGCGGGGCAGGAGCAAATTGACTTGTATGCAAGAAATGTAAATGGAACTGGGACGTTTGATGGAGAAGCTCATTGCCAACCTTAAATGTTTTAGATTAACCACACACATTCGCAAAGTGAAATGTAAATGGACGGCTCCCCCCCCTCCCCACAACCCCCCCTTTTTCTTTTTAGAATAATCTACATTACAAGTTAATTTATTATACAAACAGTCGTACTGCTCTAGATTTGCAAGGATCAATGGATTTGATGAAGAGGATTCATTCTGGGAAATAAACCTATGAAATTAGCCACTGAATGAGACAAATATTTGAAATGATGTACGGCACACCGGCAATGGTGGCATCGGCCCAGCGACGGCTGGATAAAGGTGTTTTTAAAGCAAATAGACGGAAAAAAAGGAGTTTAGCGGAAAAACAACACTTGTCATCTTTCATACAAGCATAGCGCTGATTAGCAGTTTTAATATCCAAAGATCACTGCTACACACTCCGACTACCCCTATTCAAAATTACATACGTTAATACTTTAATTATATAGAAATGTAATGGTAGGCCTGTTCATTAAGTCAAAGGTATTCATCACACGCACAAATTTTCTTATAGGAAGTTTCAGTATAAAGGAAACAGAATTCTTATATATCTTTAGTCATTACAACAGTTAGTGGAAGTTCCACGGCAACAATAGTTTTAATTGTATAACTCGCTAGCGGCCTGCTGCTAAATTGCTAGCAGCTGAAAAGCAGAGATATGCCACAAGACATATTTCTTGGAACGGCAGAAAGGCGAGGGTTAAATACCGATTCTCTGGAAAGGAATCTCTCCCTTTTAACAGGACGACCTCTATCGGAAGCTCGCATTCCGCCTGGCGTGCGCCACCATTCCGAGATTCCCGCTCGGGTCTCTAATTATCTCGTTTGATTAACTTTGGTTTCCTTGAGGCCCTGGCGATATGTGCACGGTGGGACACACCAGATGTAACGGCGTGGCTGAAGGTGGTTTGTAGGTATGATTTAGCCATAAGTAGAGCGTCTCAACAGTTTGCTGCTCTCAGCGGTCTGGAGCTGCAGAGATGAGATTCACGTTGAGTACCACATGTCACAATATGAGAAAGTTCCGTTTCGTGAACCTCTTTAGGAGAAATTAAGAAAACAAGGGTTTGTGGTATTTGGTACCTCATAATGGTCTCATTGCAATAAATGAATTAAAAAAAATAAGGTTAATATTATACTGAATTCTTTAAAATGTATATACATCATTTGTCGCATTGCAGTTATATATTTTTATTTCTGACTTTGAAATGTGGTTTCTTATATTTTTCCACACTTACAGAGGAATCTCAAAGATGAACTCAGGTTGAGTCACAAATAGGTAAATCTGTCTTTATGATCCTCACAAACGTGGGACCTTCACATACGAAGCCCCGCTGCGTTTTGGAAGCTGCCGGCACTACATGACATGTGGCGTTGGGAACCTCCTGGCCGTCCCATAAGGAGAAGCTACGCATCACGTCAGACCCTGGGTGCGTTAAGTTGTTAAGCCGCTCAAATTAAAATTGCTCAGGAGTAGCAACAGGAACAGGTAAAATTACTTAACATTCTGCTCTGATCAAGAAAAAAGTAATTTTTCTGTTACATTAAATGGTTTTTAACATTGTAGAAGATTTGAACAATTTAAGGCAAAAGTCCATAATATTTGTGGGGAAAAAAAACAGCTGGAGAAGATATTAAAAAAACAAAAGGTAACGTACAGATAAATGCATGCTTCTCGATAATTTCATCATTTCAATAATGCCAACCTTTAACCACAAATTGTAGCTGTACTTTATGGAGAGGTGTTTCACTTACTCGAGCCTTATCATAAACTAAGCTTGTTATGTAGTGACCTTAGAAGTTACCATTATACAGGGCAAGCACTTCATAATTTATAGTCTACAATACAATGTCACATTGCACCCCTTCAGCTGAACTTCAATGTACAGCTTTTGCTCGTGTACTGTCCCATCATACTTCCTGCTGGCGTATTCTGAGCATTGCTGGAAATTGCTGAGCAGTAACTGTGAGCAGCTCAGAAAGAATGCAGCTGAGCAAACTGTGTGTGTGTGTGTGTGTGTTTTCAGCAGAGCGTCTTGGCAATTTAAACCAGTTTTATCTTCATTTCAACATGTTTATTATTATTACTCTTATTATTAGTACTACAAGTAGTATTAATAGTAGTATTTTATTTAGTACATTATTGTCAACAGCTTTCAGAATTGAGTTAAGACCAAAATAGGGTCTCTGTTTTGTTTTGTGGCAAAACTCTCTCCTTTGTCTACCCACTACACAAATGGATAGACAGCTAAAAAACTTTTCATCTCTTTTTCAGTTTCCGTTGCAGTGTAATTACTGTGTTTTGCCCTTGTTGGGCGGCTCTATGTAGGAACAAATGTCCTAAAGTGTTATAAAAGTTACCTGGCTTTTACAGACCTTTTGCACGTGAGATTCCTTCTCCTCTTCCTCCATGGTGATGTTTTCCTATTTAAAGCAGATATTTTTGCCTTTGTAATCCACAGAGACACAAGACTCATAATACAATACTAGATGTATCATAATATATAAGGGGAAAATGGGTAATTTGCTGTGAAACAGGGTTTCTGCTAAATCGTACACATGTACAGGAACATTATATATTCCATGGACCTGTCCTATTTCTGACGGTTTCATTTAGGACTTAATGTCAAGGATACTATTTTGTTAACCCCTTTCAATGTCCTTGAGTATGTTTTCAGAGTATCAAATCCACCTGTATACTGTGAGGTTCTTTGTGAATCTCAGTCCTGATTCAAAGACTCTCCTTAGAGATCCCATGACTATACATGCCCATATTTTGTTGCATTTTATTTCCTAGATGATTGCTTTGTTTAAGAAAAAAATCTTGCCAGTATCAGACACAATGTACATATATATGTATTTTGAATATTTTTTACACCTTTATTATGCAACATGGTCTTTGATGTTTTAATTTTCTTTCACACCAGTCTCACTGACATCCTGATCTCAAAAATAAATTATAGCTTGTAATTAAACATCATATATTTTATAGTATTACATACAGTTTTAACTCATGTTCAATTTTTTATTTGCTACACAATTTAAACACTATTCACAGAGGCCTCTATTGATGAACTATGGGTAAAACAGAGCGCAAAGGATAGCTTGTTATCAAAGGTTATATTCCATTGTGCAGAAGACAAAATAAAGCATTTGATTCTACCCAATTCATTCAGTCTTAAGCTGATAAAAAAAGATTAAGGTCGAGAAAAATAAGTTAGGGTTGCAATAAGGTGGGGCATTACTTTTGCTAACAGTCAGAAGTAAGGCTTTTTCCAAGAAGCAGAGCATGATGGGATATGGAAATGATGCAGCTGGAAGCGAAGCTGCAGCAACTTGTTAGTGGATATGATGACTGAAGAGAGAGATGGTGAGGAACATGGGACTCTGGTAAGCCAAGGTTTGGAGACAAAGGGGAGAACTCTAAGCAAGTTGGAATTATGGGATAATATTGCATTGACAATAAAGACATGCAACTAAGAGATTCAGGAGACCTGAAGAGAACATTCCAAGGCTGGGTGGAGCGAGTGGCCATGATCAATGGGAAAGACACATATTAGGGATGGAAACTGCAAAACTATAACATACTCTGACCAACTGTATGAGCCATAAAAGCCCAGGAAGAGATGGTTTTAGACTGGCCAAAAAGTTTATTTATTTATGCACAGTATGTTAATGGCCAAAGACAAAAACTGAAAGTTGTTTTGGTTGATCTGTACTTTTGGTATTGATATTTTAAGTGGTTGAAATAGACTTTAATTTTATTTGATCAAATCGGAATACAGATTATAACACCTTGTGTTGTTGCTGCTGTATGTGAGAGATGTGCAAACAGAAAGCACTGTCTGTCACAGTCAAGGGATAAAACGTATTTAGTGTGGCCAGCTGAGTTGTAGGTCTCGACCTTGTTGGTTTTGGATGTCTAAGCACGAACAGATAAAATAAAAGTTCATCTTCCTTCGGATTTTCTTCCTGTCACTGACTGTGATTGGATTATCCAAGGCCTGACAAGTTTTTGCCAGCTTCAAGACTAACCAGATATCCTGTTTAAGTCTATAAATCTTTCTCTTTATGGATTGTATTGCTGAAGACAGAGAGGACCTTCCTCATGCCCTGTTTTATAGACCTAGTATTTCTGCAGCACAATAACTCATATGAGATAAATCTACTCTCTTAATGTGTTATTCTTTAACTACTCAGGCAGCAGTTTCATTCTAAATTTTAGGGAATGTAACTATGAGAAAGATAATAATGTAAAAGTACATGGCTAACCAGAAAATGTAGGTATTAAGTTGATATATAAATTATACATCAGTGAATTCATTATCCTCTCATTTTAAATATAAATCCTTCAAATTATGAATGGTATTCATTTATAATTATCAGACCAATCCCTGACATATTTTACGCTTTTTCCCCCTTTTCTAAGAAATAATAGTTGTTACGTTTTACTTTAATAATTTTGTTTGTGAAAATCAAATGGACCAAAAACTTTCGCATTTGGTTATTTGTCTCTAATGTGCAGATATTATGGAATTATTTAAATAAAATTCATCATCGATTAACTTCAAATAACTTCAAGATTTAAAAAGACAGCTAATATGGAAATTATGTTTGAAAATCAAAATGAAAAAACTGTGTTTACTGTAGATTAAATATCAAAGGAAATAATGTTAAATATATTTTTGCAGTTTTTTTTGTGTATTAAAGCAGTATTCTGTGTCCTTGCACCATAAATGCCACAATATGGTATTCATATATATTATCTGATTGTAAATTATGTTAAAAGCAAATTTAATCTACACACTGTTACCATACATGCCTGTACATAAGGAAAAAAAAGGCATTCAAATATAGACCAGGCCAACATACGTAAAGACCAGTTTTTCCACTCAGCCCTGTTGATTCCTTCCTATAGTCGAAATAATTATGCTATATCGGTTTCTATTTTAATTTTCTTTATGCAACGGGGAGTTTTATCTCTCATTTCACTAAAAAGGGAGCTGGTCTTTTTCCGCAAGGACACTTAGCGGCTTGTGTTTTTCCAAGGTATCGGATGAGTGGGAAGTGGGCTGACTTAGGCCGCCAGTGCTCCGGGGTCAGCTTTAGCGGTGGCCTTTGTGGAAACAAAGCACTGCACAGTCCCTGACACGCCGCACAAGTGGGGAGAAATCGACCCGGCTGATCCTTCGCTTGAACCGCCTCAGGTCCTTCAGTCCCACTCCCCCCCCCTCCCTATTCCACAGCCCCCTCCCTCGAGATCCAGGATCCGAGGGCAGCTCGCCGCAAATAAGACGCTCTGCGGGACCCCGGCCACACCAGGGGCCTACGGAAAGCCGCATCACGTGTATTTCATGCGGCGGAGGAGCGTAAGGGAGGCTAAGAGTGGGGGGTGAAACATGAGACGGTCGGGCCTGTGGGTCAGGGAAGTAGCCAAAAGGGACAAATTGTGTCAGAACAATAGGGTATCTTTTCCACCGGGGGATAATTAAATGTTGCTTCATCAAAGCAAAGACAGTTTGCAAGCTGCTCATTTCGTAATTCTATCATGTTTGCCCCTGAGATATGCTTTTTGTATTTTCTTTTTTTTTTTATTATTATTCTTCACTATTGCCATTGATTGAAATTACATTTAATTACACTGTTGGGGGTATTAATTATAAGCCACTGCTAGGCCAGTCAAATAATGCTTGTTTGTAACAGAGGACCAATGTCTAAGATGTGGGTCTTGTTCCCGGGGCCTCAGATTGTGGCCTTTTCACGTTTCCTGTAGGTGTTTAAAAGCCATGGCCTACAAACAGTGCTCTTTTTTGTATGTTAACCATCCTCGCAAACCCTCTGGTTATTACAGAAGACTGTTTGTCACTTTAACTAGCCAAACAAACAAACAAACAAATAGAGAAACAAACAAATAAATGAGCAAACAAGCAAATAAACAGATACGCGCTATATGTTGTCCATATACGGTAACATTTCTATAAGTATGAAGTTTTATTTTGAATGTTGGGAATAAAATTAAAGAGGAAAAATAGAAAGACTGTTAAAAAAAACAGTACAAGAAAAATTCCTATGCTAAAAATGCTAAAAAGATGAATACCAGACAGACTTAAACAGAATTCATAATGGCCAGTCTGATTAGATGTTATTAAAATTCTCATGTGTAACTTATGCAGAAGAGCCATTGTTATCTAAAGATAGACTCTAACTATGACTGTCCCAGAAATCATGCGCAAGCAAACCCATTGCGGATTATAAAATGGGGTTTTGTAACTTACTGAACATCTATTACTGTATATCTCCTAGTGTCTGTCCCCACGAGGGCAAAAATCCAGGACTATTGCCAATTGTCTGTTCTTTAATCTAAGTTCTTTTATGCAGCAAGGAACACCGAGATCATCCAGCCAGTAAATGTTCTGGATGAATTTTGAAAACTTTTGCAGTGGCGTTGATTGTTCTCGGGGGAAGTTATCAGCTGAATGAAAGGGTGACTTAAAAAAAGAAAAAAATTCCCTTGGTCCTGTTACCAAGATGCTGTCTTACAAAATTACATGCATATTTGCAAATTCATAATACTTTCCTCTGGAATAGGTTTTAAATTATGCTAATCTCCATTTGCTGGAAGTGTAATAGCAATAATGAAGTCAGATACTGACTTTTGAGGTCTATAGGGTTTAAGGTTTTTTTTTTTGCAATAAAACTGGCATTCATGTATTTTTGTTTATTTATAAGCAACACATTGTGAAGACCTTTTCCACAACCTTGTATTATGTAAGCTTCTACAATAATTTAACTACTAGCTGCAAAACTCTGAATCATTTTAAAAGTTTAATCAAAAAAACCCTAATTGTTCCAGATTAAAAAGTCTTTCTTATTCACGCAGACAAGATATTCACATATTCTTATCACAGAAAGTTAAAGTTGCAAAAAAAACCTTAGAAATATGTTCTTCAAATAGATAAATTTGATTTACCATTCTTAGTCATCAACATACTATTTGCTTGCATTTTCATTTGACTGTATGTTCTTTTTTTCATCCACTTGATGAAATTTAGTGAGTATATATTAAGAGAGCCTTTGTCATAGGTCACACACATTCACATAACCTCCGACAAAATATGTGGCAGCGCGTAGCTACTTCAAAAACATGTTGCCAAAATGTAAGACCCTTACATAGCATGAGGGTGAATCAACTGCATGCTGTTGAGTAAAAATACTGCCCACTTTTCAAATAAAGTTGACATATTTACTACCTAAAACTCTGAAATCCCAACATAAATATTTCAGTACTCAGTATAGAAGCAAACTTCAAAGGCTGGGATGGAATAATGAGCTGTTTTCATTTGGCAAAACTAACACACACACACACACACACACACACACACACATATATATATATATAAATTGATGTATATATCAATTTATATATATGTGTGTGTGTGTTAGTTTTATATATATATAATTTATAGATATATATACATATATATATATAAATTGATAAATAAATAAATTGTTTTACATTGTTAATTAATTGCATTTCATTGTAACTTGTAATTTTGCCATCCTACACCGTGAAAACTCCTCATATATTTGTAGGATACCATGGTGATAAAAGCACAACTTAGTAGATGAAATGACTTATAGTAACATCTTCCGTAATGGCAACAGTTGCTTTCTTGTTTTATGGTAAACTGCCAATGGCAGAAATCAAACATTAACATGAAACCAGATTAGAGCTTTTGAGCGTGCAGAACTGTATCCACACATCTTACACGGTGTTTGAGATCAGCATAGGTCTCGGTACCTAACTTTCAGGAGCTTTCAGGAGAGAAATATAGAATGCCATTTGTAGAACATGCACATGGTGTTTGGTGTCTTTCCCATACTCCTCTGTATCTGCTGTTGGTGACAGGAGCACTTTGTGCTTCTCTCCTCTTTTTCTTTGACTAGTGAGCCATGGATTACATGGTTTGTTGTGGACCCAGGATGAGAAGGAGGAAGCTGAATAATGTCTTCCTACTCATTGAGGGAGGGCCACGGTTGGTTGATTACAGAATAGCTTTGACAGGCTAGAGGAAACTATGGCTTTTGTCGGGTTTGGGGGGGGGGGGGGGGGGGGGGGGGGGGGGGGGGGGGGGGGGTGGGTGTGGTTGGGGGGGGGGGGTGTGGAGTGGGTTGT
>JABFEA020000044.1:9183831-9211113 GCA_019775915.2 Cyphomyrus plagiostoma
TAAAAAACCAACACTTTTATTTTTGTCATTTATATGCTATCCCCCCCCCCCCCCCCCCACTTCCAGAAACATTTCCGTCAACAAGTAATGTTTAAATGGAGTCAAAATAAGATATATCTGGATTCTAATCAAGATTTACCAGAATGCATTGCAAAATATCTTTGAACATATATGATAGTATTTATGTTCTGAAAGAAATTTCAATTTATTCTCATCATGTATATGGTATGTTTACTACATGTTATGATCCAGCAGGCTTTGTCCCTCGTCAGTTGACACCCCATGTGCCATGAACTTAAAAGGTTAAAAGGTACCTTGTCATTCGCTTACTAGCGACATCAAACTGTATGATACCTCAGAGTTTGTTCTATTGCATCGTGCGGTCAGATTACCAGGAGCCACAACTTGTAATGAAATCTTCACTTTGTTGTGTGAAGTAAATATCCCTGAATCAACAAGTAGGTGTGTAGTACTGTAGGCAAAAGGTCTGGGCACAGATAGATAGATAGATAGATAGATAGATAGATAGATAGATAGATAGATAGATAGATTAGATAGATAGATAGATAGTACCTCCCCCCCAAAAAAAAAATTCTCTTACAGTCATAACATTTCTGCAAATGTAAATATTGCATAAATAAAACAGTGGCGATCAGTACTGTATGTTTCTGGCAATGCAGAATCCCCATGAGATAAACATTAAGCAAGATGTACAATGGCTGGTGGTTTGTTGATAATAAAAAGCACATCACCAAGATAGTTATTAGCAGGGATCCTCCAGAAAATCATATTAACAGTGAGAATCTGTAAGTGACAGAGATTGTCCTAAGTGCAGCGACAGCGGGGTGCCCCCTTTAACTCTAATTCATATCAAAATCGAATCACCACGCTAAGATCTCATCAGCATTACTGCTCTTCTGCTTACCATTCTCTCTGCTGTCCATAGGTTTCCCGGGAAGCAATGCAAGACCGCATCATTAACATGTGTCATGTTGTTGTTTTTTTTTTTTTTCTCCCTAATGTTTTAAGTGCTTATATATTAGTAAATGTGGTGCCTAAACATATGCACAGGCTGTAGTCCAGGGGCCAGGGGCCGATTGTGCCCCCTCCCCCCTTGCCACTCCACATCAAAATAATAAAAAAGGAAATGTACATTATTTTATTATTTTATAGTGCAATCATATAATAGACATGGTGCTGTGCGGCCAACCCCAAAATTATAATTGGCCCCTGACGGCCACCTCAAACTGCATATTCTGCAGTGCCATGCCAGAGCCCAGCAATGTATGGAGCCAAAGGAATTTTTCCTGGTTGTTACACTGGCATTTTATACTGTAGGTAGGGCCCCAAAAATGACACCCCTAAGTTTGAGTGATGGCCTGGATTCAATATGGCTTTGAACCTCTGCTTTATATTAACTGCTTAAATTAGAATGACTTAGTGGGGCTTATAGACAAATAAATAAAAACCACTTGCCAGTTACCACCCTTTGCACACAGTCATGGCCAAAATTTTCTTTTCATTGAACAGTTTTTCCTTAATGAAAGGTTTACTTTCCCATAATGTGTAATGTGTACGTACTTTAAACAACTGTCCCAACCTTAATGTGTGCTAAGAAGTCAATACTTCCTAATTATTACCATTACTACTGATGGGCAGCATGGGGTTTGTCCTTTCCACAGAAGGCATTTAATTCTCTGATGCACAATTCATGCATGTTTTCTGCACTTCTAAGATGCCCCCCAAGGATTAACAGCTGTATTAAGACACATTGATTTTTTTTTTTTTACAGCAGGGCACCAGAACCTCTTAGGCTGGAAGATGGAGAAAAAAAGCAAAGCAAAGTCAAACACATAAACTGAAGGGACCAGTGAAGCACAGTGAAAAACACAGAGACTTCAGGGACCAGTGATGCACAGTCAACACCACAGAGACTTAAGGGACCAGTGATGCATAGCCAAACACACAAAGGTAGAAGAGTCCAGTGAAGAACTGTCGCAAAGACGGTAGGGACAAGTGAGACACAGTCAGGCACAGAAACTGAAGGGACCAGTGATGCATAGCCAAACACACAAATATAGAAGAGTCCAGTGGAGGAAAGTAAAACAGAGTGTATCCTCCTGAGACCCCACCCATTGATTTATGTCCATTGCAGTGGACATTTTGTTTTTGCATCTTTTCACTCATGTAAGGAAACATATTTATTCATGTTGTACACGACGTCCAGTTGATGCAGAGGAGCTGCTTTCAGAAAGTCACAGGTCCCACCTGATGGAGAATGTAGAACTGGCTGATCTACTTAGAAGCTACTTTGCAGCTGCCTGGCAGATGGGGGTTTCGGGCAGACAGCCATATTATCTGGCCAGGTTGCAGAACAGGTCTTGGGCAGCGGTGGTGTTCGGCTTGGATCTTTAGTCTGCGGGATTGGTCAGCCAAGCCTTGATGGGCACGTCGCCATGCAGCACAGGTCTCTCACGGCCCTCGAGCACTGGGACTATGCTAGGCTGGGAGTCCCCGGGAAACAACGCCGGATTTTATCACAGAACACACTGAAAAGGGGAAAGATTAGTATCAGCTTGTTCTTGGAATGCTTGACCCAAGGAAGGCAGGGAGTCCAGTGAATGGGTCCATCAAAATGTAGCAGCCAGAAGGTCTTTGTAACTACTTGACTGGCCCCTCCATCAAATGATTGGGCTGTGCACAGCAGCTAGAGGACAAACTCAGAGATGATGAGTCGGGCACAAAAGACATGGAAGACCCTTGCGGTGAATTGCAGCCATCTATCAGACATTATGTTTTCAGGGACCAGAAGATCCAAACCAGGATGATATCTCCTGGCCATCGGGAGATTGGGAAGGGGTATCATCCAACACATTTTGGAGAAGAATTCCACCACTGTTAGGATGACAGAGTTTTCCGGAGACAAAGGCAGGTTGATAATAAAATCTAAGGCAAGGTGAGACCAAGGGCGTCCAGGTGTTGGGAGTGGTTCGAGGAGACCCGCGGGTTTCACTGTGTCTGTCTTGTGTTGGACACAAATAGGACAGGAAAGCACAAACTCCTCCAACCAGGCCACCAGTACCAGTGGGCTAGAAGTCATGTGGTGTTGGTACTGCCAGAGTCCACAGAGCTTAGAGACTGAAGATCCCATGTCACAGGACTTATAAAACAGGATGGAGGCAGAATCGGGACTGGGTCTTCTTGCTGGACTGGCTGATTGAATTAGTGGTAGAGGGTGTCAGTCTTTATGTTCTCCACCACAAGCAAATAGAAGACCTTAAAGTCGAAGCAGGTGAAGAAGAGAGACTACCTGATTTGCTGGTGGTTGAGTTGCTTAGTGGATCTCAGTTACTCCAGGTTGTGGTGGTCAGTGAGCAAACCTCAAACAGGTGTGCAGTGCCCTCGAGTCAATTCCTCAAGGGTCAGCTTGATGACCAGCAGTTCCCAATTACCAATGTCATAAATTCATTCAGCAGGAGTCAGCTTTCTAGAAAAGACAGCACACAAGTGACTCCACACCTGGCATAGGAAAAGCATAGCCCCTATGAGGAATCCTCCTCCATGAGAACAGGTAGCTCTAGGTCAGCCTTTTGCAGTACTGGCGCTAAACAGAAGAGTTCTTTGACATGTCAGAACACTTCCTTCCTTGGAGTTCATTTATCATCCAGGGCCAAGGGAATCAAGAGTAGTGGTTCCTGGCCATTGAAAGTAATGGCTCTCAGGGCTCGACAATCTATAAATAGCCAGAGACCCCCTTCCTCTTTCTTAAGGACTATACCTTGTGCCAGGGCCTCTTTGACTTAAGTCTCCATTGCCACCTGTTCTAGCTGGGATAACGCAAACCTCTCTGGGATAACGTGTCCTCTCCGTAAGGAAACCCCCTTGATCAGCTCAATTGTGCAGTCAGAGGTGGTGACAAGCTAAACACCTCAGATTTGCTGAACATGTCCGCAAAATCACGGTAGTCCCAGGGAATCTGGGTCTCACAGATCGCCTTCGGCCCAGCCCACATGTGGGTTATGGAGCTGAGGCCACGGGTGTCCCAAAATTACCCCATCACTACCAGCCAGGAGAATGAGGAACTGTGCCGCATGGCGACATCAAAGGTCCGTGTTGCCACTCTACAAGCCATTTCTGCCTGTAAATGTAGGTGCAGGGTGCAGCAGAACAGTATCTGGAGGCAAGAGAATGGCCAATCCAGCTCAGAGGTGAGTGTGTGGAACTCGAAGGCTGAAGTCGGTCACCATATGGGTTCCTTGTCTGAGATCTCCCAAACTGCGACCCACCATAGGATGGGGAAACGCTGGGCTGAAAGCACCCTGGAATGCCACTGACAAATTGAGGATGGGGGAGATCACGAAATGTATGCGATCTGCATCACCATAGAACATTTTGGCATGGTGGTTAATGTAGAATCTGCACTGAATCAAATACGCACAGCAGTGATCAGGACTGGCTTGGTGATGGGAATCCCAAAAGTAGCACATGGCGGTCTGCTCGGTAGTGGACTGGCCATTGTGATACACTGAGTGCAAGGCAGTCCAGGATTATCAAGGGGACGTGTCAGGTGCGGCTCCTTTCCCAAATGAGCTGGCATTCTCATGAGGGGGGCATGACAATTAGGAGTCCACTTGGACTCCTGCAGCTTTGTTTTCGGCAAAATGTTCAGTATTTCACATTAGAAGACCACATAGAGTGTATGCTAAATCAATCTTGCATACCACTTACCCAGGACAGAGAGATGGTGAGCTTAAAATTCCATGCCAGGAAACACATAACACAAGGCAGGGGAAAACCTGGATGGGTGCCAACCAATCACAGGGAGCATACTCACATACACTACATGTATGTAAGAATATAAGAAATTTACAAACGAGAGGAGGCCATTGGGCCCATCAAGTTCATTTGGGGAGAACTTATTAGTAGCTTAGAGTTGTTAAAATCTTATCTTGCTCTGATTTAAAGGATCCCAGGGTTTTAGCTTGCGCTACACTAGTAGGAAGACTATTCCATACTCTACACGCTGTGTAAAGAAGTGCTTCCTCAAATTCGAGTTTGAACCACAAGATCGAGTATTTAAACTAATATTGAAATAGCCATTTGGCTGAACAGCATCCAGACCCGTTAGAATCTTATGTACCTGGATCATGTCCCCCCTTAGTCTCCTTTGCTCGAGGCTAAACAGATTCAGCTGAGCTAACCTCTCCTGATTAGACATTCCTCTAAGACCAGGAATCATGTATGTATGTAGAATGGTCCAAATGAAAACGACTTCTTAAATATATAGTTTTGTGCATATAATACTTTTCTTTGTAACTAGACACACTCCACCTGTCAACATAATTGCTATGCAATAATGCAAAACCATATTTGTGATTATAATTAATAATCAATAAAACAATAATTAGCAATAATCGTGTCTTAATATTATCTGTTGCTGTTTAAAAAGAGTTTTCTTCCAGACAAACTCAATAATGGTAACTTAAACAAACGTGAAGTAGACATTTTTACTGATTTGTTACTGTTCTGCTGTACTTGTTAATGAATTTTTAATATCCTTAATGACAGCAGAAGAACGATGTAATTAAGCAAGTGAGTTTGGAAAAAATGCTGACTTAAACTTTTTATGTGGACTATTTTAATGATAGTTTAATTGGAATTTATACATTATCCTAATGAACAGATTGCCTTTAAGGAGGACATATCCCTTACCAAGCTTAAACCCAGTACTTACTACATCCATTTTTAAAAATTAAAAAGCTAATTCCTAACATTACAATACATTCTTACTTTTCCAGACTCATGAATTTATGTCCTAACAAAGTTCATATTCAACTTTCATTTAGAATAAGACATCTAAAATCAAGGATATTATTGAAGGTTGTGAGCTTTCTTATTAAGTGATGGTAACGTTTTGCACAGGAAGAATACTTTGCTGTTTGGAGTTATATTGACAGTGTGCCACTGGGAGATGCATTAGGAAGAAGTGAAGGAATCAGATGACAGTGACCTCACTGTTAGAGGTTCTTCTACCTAGACCACTCAGCGGAAGTCCAGCTCAGGATGTCACTCAAGCAGGAAATCCTTGCTGGCATCAGTTATGTTTATCAGTGGCTCTGCCTTTAAGGCATTAGTATTTGATAACCTTCTGTGGAACTGAGCATACTGATGTACCTGATGCATAGTGAAGTGCTCTTGCAGTCAAATGGCAGTATCCATCCATCCATTATCCAAACCGCTTAGTCCCCATTGAGGTTGCAGGGGGCCCGGAGCCTATCCCGGGAGCATCGGGCGCAGGTGGGAACCAGCCCTGGGCGGACGCCAACACATCTCAGAAATGGTAGTATTATTTCCCTTATTCTCTACACCAATGGGTCTCCAACTCCGGTCCTGGAGAGCTACTATTCAGTAGATTTTCTGTCCCACTAAGCTTCTGATGAGCCACACCTGCTAGCTGGTATTTACCTGAGAGCAGGTGTGGCTCATCAGAAGCCGGGTAGGATAGAAAATGTACTGGACAGTAGCTCTCCAGGACCGGAGTTGGAGACCCCTGTTCTACACCAATACCACAGTACCCCTTTTCAATCCAGCGAATAATGATACCTTTTTCTGATCCTTTATATTTTCCGTTCAGCGCATTCCTGTCCCACACCATAGCATGTCTGTGTTTACAACTTGAGGCATGTCGTAGGATTGGCTGCTGCTATGTTTGTTGTAGCATCTCTAATGAACTGATCTGTGGAGTTGACACTGCAGCCAGTGGGAGAAACTCGCTGTATGATTCAATGACAGATTGTGGAGAAAATGTACATTTAGCCATAGAGGGTTTGGGCAGGTGCATTGAATTTGGTATTTACAAGTGACACCACCGCGCATGCCCCCCACCCACCCCAAGAAAGCCACCAAAACCTGTCCCCCTAACACGTTAGGTTTTATGGAGTGAGACAGAGGGTCTTTTCCTTGTGATTAAACAGGCTGAAATCGACCATGCATGGAGCATTATAGTCTTCTGCATTATGTATTGGGGGGGCGCGGATGTCAGCAAAGGTCAAGGTTCCGAAACCTTTCAGTGTCGTATGAAGATGTGAAATAATCCTGCGCAAAGTCGAGAGGGAGGAAAGAAGGGGAAAAGCAAAATAAACAATTAAATAAACATTTAAACTGATTTTTTTTTTTGCTATTTTAAAAGAAGCAGAAAAGGTATGTAAACAGCACCCCCCTGTCCCATCCCCTCCCCCATGTCTCCCCAAAGGCTTATCTCTTAAGAGCTGTTTGAGTTAGGCCTAAGCGTTAATACACCATAGCCCCAGGAATAGCCAAGCATAAAATGAAAGTGAAACGAAATATAAAAACACTCTTTGGAGGAGGCAGGGAAAGGAGGAAGAGAGGGATGAGGTCTTGAAGCATATCAGTCAACAAGATGTACTGTACATTTCACGGCTCTTTTGGGAGGCGTCTAATTGGTATTTGCCTCATTTGTGCGTCTCAAAGATAGCCTCACCCAAACGGAATCCCAACAGAAGCGTGTCTGTGGGGTATAAGGCTTACGGGGTGTTTAATCTGTTTGAGATAGATCCTACATTACATTCAAACTTTCCAGCTATTTTGAGCTCACTAAAATGGTTTCGTTGTAATTTTGTTTACAGAATGGCCAAAACGACAAATATTTCATTTTTTTTTTTTTTAGACAACTGGAAGAAATAAGATTATGGTCAGGGCACCTTGAACAGGCTGGATTATGCTTGGATGTCTATTGGGTCGAAGTGCTAATATTAATTCAGCTGGAGTGTACAATGTTGGAGAGTAACTATGTGATTTGGCTTGTAGCTTACAAGCAGTTTGCTAGGAATAGGGTTTTAGTCTGGTGCCTTTTGTGCTGGGCTAGTGTGTTTAGTTTTTTTGGTTTTTAAGTTCCACCTCCGCAGGGTCGTTACTAACTTCTTGGTGTAGAGATTCATTATCTCCAGTGCTACTGTAATACCCTGGGCTCTGGTATGTTCGACTGCAAAGACTTTGGACCTTGGAACCATAATGTCCTCGTACATTTAGGGCAGATTGGCACTAGACAATGAAGTAATATTATTTAGGGGGGAAATTAAGATTGTGTCCTCCTGGTAATTTACCTACTGGACCTTGTGAAGTGTGAATCAATTTGTAAAGGATAGTTAAATCTCTATAACAACCTCCCCTTTTTTCACACTTGACTGTCCTACATCAGCTATTAAAAATGAATGGGAAAAATGACATCTCGACTTGTGGTGATAATTGAGAGAAAAGCATCTTTATGAAATGTTCTTATGTAGACCTTCTTACCCTAACCTCCAATCTAGGGACAGCGACTCTGTGCCCATCTGTGTAAAACCCACAAAGCAAAGACGGCCAGATATGGGGAGCGCTTTAAAGCTGATATCGCTTATCTAAATGCTTTATCATAACCGAAGAAGGAGGAGCCTCGATTTTATTGATTTAAAAAAAAAAAATCCCAGAGGCACTAAAACGAACAGGCAATGATTAATGTCCCTTTCAGAAAAAGAAATTATATGGAATAAATTAAACTACTGCGGCAGCAAATTGAAAAATAAGGATGTAAATGAGGTTTGAATACTTAATATCTTATAAAGAAAAATAGTCAATGAGGCCCAAAAATGATGAGGGATTGCCAAAGAAACATAATATTAACTCTAATGACCTAGGCTAGATTTTCTGTACTGTCAAAATTTACCTGTCACAACTGATTTGCTACCCGGGGAATGAAAAATGGGGGACAATATATAGCGATTGAAAGAGCTAACCTTGTTCACTAGGTAAAATACACAGGGATAGCAGCACATTAGAGTCTGAATGGAGAATTAAAAAATCTGATTTATAACGATTCTGTAACACACTGTGGGAAAACCCTTTGTTTTATTTGCACACCTTTCATCCAAACTGAGGTAAATATACCAAAGGAAATAGCAGAATCAGAATTCACATCCTACTGTAATCGGAAATATATATATATATATATAAAAATGCTGTACATTATTAGTAAGTATTACAATCTGTGGATGTAACTCATCATATTAAATTACCACAGAAAAGCCATTTTTGTAATAGTCATGAATATTCTTTAGTACTATCTTTGTGTTTGTCACAGTATGTGATTCTTTAATGGCATAACAAATGAAAAAAAAAAACAAGAATGAAAATCTTTAGGAGTATCCTCGGTCTGTCTTCTGGTTGAAAGCACTAAATACACACAGCACCAATCAGCCTGGTGGGGGCAAAATTGGGGGGGGGGGGGGGGTTTGTACAAAAACCCCAATTTTTAAATGTACAAAAAAAAAACCGGGAACAAAAAATTAGAAAAAGATTGCAAGCCCCCCGCCCCGTGGGCCCCCCCGTGGGGGGGGGGGCGGCTGGTCCAACAAGCCCCTTTTTGAAATGTACAGAGACTCTACCTGGACAAAACAATGCTAAATAGATTCCATGCCCCCCACCCCCACCCCAGTGGTAAAGTGCAGATAGTTGTAACCGGGGGTTACATCAGAATCAGAGAGGAGGGGGGAGCCCCATCAGGTACAGGGCAGGGGGCGGGGTCCCCGAATATGCCACTATGTGCATTAGATTATTAATTATCACATGTATTTGTGATCACAATCTTAAATATGCAGTAAGTTCAATTGTCGGCATGTTGTATTATCACTTTAAAGTAATACAAGATAAACTAAAGAAATGTGATAAAAAAAGTTATTTTTAATTGATAGGGCTGTTGTGCATATCACATAGTTAAATAGCAATTATATTTTTTAAAATGTAACATGCAGGCCTAAATGACACTTAAAAATGCATCAAACTGGCTTATCACTACAAGTAATATTCTTGCTTACTCATTCGTAATGTCCCCTCGAAAAATGCATTAAAATATCAAATTATTCACGGATTGCTTCTCACACGCGTCTTACCTCTAGCAAAGTCTAGCTAGTAAGTGAAGTTCTGGCAGCAGTATGATAAGCAGAAGTGAAAGGCAAAATACAAAAACACAGGACAGAAATCAAGCTGTCATATAAGGATATCTCATCCAATTAAGAAATGAACGTCTGGTCAAGGTACTAATCAAAATTAACCTTAAAGCTGATAAAAATATTTTTTTTAGCACAAAACTGACTTCAACTATTCACTTTGAATCTTCTATTAAATTTAAGACCTTAAGAAAAAAGGGTAATGTTGAAGTTAAGAGCTGCACTCTGGCAAGTTGCGATTTGGACATAAAGGGGTGGAGTTGGACTCCACCAAGCTCTGTCTCTGGTTGTACCCAGATAATGAAAGTGACCCTATGTGCTGCAAAAGTAATTAAATGGTATAACAGTATTCCAATATAAATTCATTCATATATGTATACCATTCGAAAGGTAAGCTTTCCAATGCCTGAATTTTGCAGTGATTTTCAAAATTTATTTAACTAAAAGCGAAACTAGTTCAATCTATCATTGCTTTATTTTTACTTATTGATTTTGTTGCTTAATTTCTGGTGTCCTCCGTTATGCATGGACCTCATGAGTGTACAAACATGCATACATCCAATAACACACCACGTGTGTTTTTAAGGTTCTATATCCTTTATCAGTACCAAAAGGCTAGATGTGTTCAGGAAACATGCAAATATTGACACATAAGTGATTTGTGTATTTAATAGGGATAAATGCAGGGAGATAGCCAGATCTTTTCATACTAGTTGGACGTTCTTCAGTTCATCATGATTTCACACATATGATGGGTGATGCGATGGAGAAACCGTCTGGATTTGGATTTAGAGGCGATTTGAAGGTTTGATAATGCGAGAAATTTCATTAGTGACAAGGACATTCAGCTCTGGATTTTCTAAGGATTCCTTGACTGCTTCGGATGGCCCACATTTCTCTCTCTGCTCACCTGTTCTACATAATCAGAACAATATCAGTTCTAAAGGACTATATATAAGTATAATGATGATCAAAAGAATGCCTGAGTTTTTTTTCCCATTTGTGTCCCTCCAGCTGAGAAGCTGTCCAGGAAGCAGGGGAATATGTTCCAACGCTGCAACCTATTACATGCGATGGATGTTCCGGGTGTGGGTGGGTGGGGGGGCTGTACATTAAGCATCGCTCTCTCAATCGGAACCTTTAATTATGAGCCCTCGGTATCAGTTACAACTGCTCAGCACAGATGTTAAACCCTGTGGCTGGATTGCCCTAGCTTGCCTAATCTTACTGACACAGAAGGCTTCTTTAGAGTTCAGGTCTTGGATATTACAAGATCGTCATTTAGTTTCCGATTACAGGTAAGCTTTAAAGTAGCAAGAGGCACACAATCTAGCTACATATATACTGCCCGAGACTGTCATCTTATATATTATTTTTTTCCCTGCTGTTATTATTTGTGCTGAAAAAAAATCATCACACCCCAAGAAGGTCTAAAGATGCTATAAAAATTGCTGAGGTATAAAATCCAATATGCTTAAAACTGTCTGTTCAGGAATATCTCGCGGGCTGGACCAGCTATACGGCGAGGGAAATCACAGCTCAGGGCTGGCTGCACTGTAAATCAGAGTCCATCACTACTTGTTTGTTTACATACCAGGCTCTTTACACTGGTCTCAGGAAGGCAGGAAGCTTGTGTACTGCCTGAGCTATTGTACGGCTCATAAACCTATAGGGTATGATGTTTGCGCCGGACGCCCCCCTCGCTGGCCCATACGCTAGTGATATCACCACAGCTCTGCTCCAGAGCCTTGAAATCATGGATTCTTTTGGTTCTGCCTATTTATGGAGTATGGAGGAGTATGGAGCTCTACATAACAAAAAAAGAGAAATAGACCAAGCTGAAAGTCATGCAAAATGTATTTATTTAATCCATATCCCATTAAAAAAAAAAATGTGTATGCATTTTTTTGTATGTGCTACGTTTATTGGCTATGTATGTATTTTTTGTATGTAATAAAGGCTTGATTGATTGATTGATTGATTTTTGATTGGTTGAAGGATGCTACAGGGACTAACTTCTGTGAAGCGTGGAGCGGCACTATTCAAACTGATTTCTGGAGGACGGGTGACGTGAACAATCTACGCCTCACACTCCAGCTGCTGATCAAAATGCTGGTATTAATTAAGAACGATCCCAAACCTCCGTAAGCACACAGGTGCTGCAGCAGTAGTACTTAAAGGTCTAACTGACATACATGTCGTTGGCATTTTCAAACTACGTCCCCCTTGTTACTAGTGACAGTGCATATAAAATTTAGCAACTTTTAGAAAAACCTGATAAATAATTTTGTGAGTAGTTTACAGAGACAAATTAATCAGGATTCTATATGCTTAAAATTATATTTCTCATCCTGATCTACTTTCAAGACTTGTATCAAAAGTTAAAACAGAGTTCCTTTAAGCTGTTAGGTAAGCTAATATCTTTATACCAACCTTGGCTGTTGCGTATTTTGTTCTGTACTGCTGGAACCTCACTCCTTTGGTTGTGTAAGTCACAGTACGTCCGCTAAAAAGTGCAATAATGTTAATCTGATTTACTGTTCATCATATTGAAGTTTCCCATATAAAACAGTTGGTACTGATATAATGAACCTCCTTTGTATCCATCCATACATCCGTCCATCCATTCAATCATCCATCCATCCATCCATCCATTCATCCATTGATTTTCCAACCATTTATCCAGCACGGGGCTGGGGGGTCTGGAACCTATCCTGTGTCCAGAAGGCACAAGGCAGGGGAACACAGGATGCCAGTCTAACACTACCCACACAGACACATCACTAACTATGTATAGATGCCAGTTCTTCTAACTGCATGTCTTCAGAGCTGTAAACCTGGGCGACATCAGCAGAACACTCTCGCTGTATGGCAGAAACTCCTGCCATCCTGAATGGGTGTTTTTTTTAGCAAGAAATGTGCTTAAATTACTCAATACAGTCATAAGTTAAAATGAACCAAAATTCTGTAGCTTTGGTTCTGAAATCATTTCAGAATTATGTGTTTTAAACAACATAGAAAAATAGAATCTGTCGTTATAAGATTTCTTAAAGAAGTCTAGTACCCTTATTATTGAAGACGGTATTGAAAATGTGGCCTATATACGACATTGACGATTGATTAACTACAATCAGAGTAGTGGAGACAACTGAAAGTTGCAGTATTTATGGTAGCCCAAAACAATTTAGTAAAATTGTGTTGTAATTTGAAGGTTATTCGCTCAGGTTAATTTTCCCTCTCTCTTAAAATACCCTTGCCTGTCCTGTCCTTCATTAATTCCTGCGCTTACTCTTTAACCGTTATTTCATTGGTGTATTTACTTGTCTATCAGATACAAATACGGTCGGTTGCTAGGCAGACATGCGGTTCTGAATGGTTGCAGGCATCATTGTTTGATGCTTGGACATCACACCAGGCCACGGGATATAGGACTAGGGCTATCAGAGGCTAGAAAACATTATCTTCAGTATAATACATGTGGCATAAGCCTTTGTGAGGATTTGACTAAATATTATACTTTGTTTCACTACCCTTAAAATATATGAATTGCATAACCTTAAGTTTTTCGCTGTGGAAGAAGGTTTTATGTCTGCAGTGTTAATAGCACTACCAATCCTTGGCAGCGAGTTCACCAGGTTATTACCAATATAGCACAATTTAAAACACAAAAGGCTAAGGCTCATTATACATTTCCATTGCTACCGCAATTCTTGAAAATGATCATTGCTATGCTACTTACAAAATCTTATCTATTACCTCATGCATGGTTTTGTTGTATAATTTTTTACTTTGTTACGTCGGATGTACATTTGTAGATTATTGGTAGCCTCGGGTAGCTGGTCTTAACCAAGACCACGTGTTTGCTATCCTTAAAGTGTAGTGCCACCTAGTAGAGCCCTGCACAGAGACCCTAAAGGTGTTTGTTTTCTAATTTTTTTTTTTTATGACAGCATTGTTCACAATGAATTTTTCACCGGAACTTTCCACGGTGCAATAAAAGCAAGGGCAAACTATGCCTTAGGAATAAGAGATCTCAGAGGGGACGTTGACTCCGAGTGGATCTTCCCAGTGGTGAGAGAAAAGCCTGAATGAGGCAGCGTGCTTCCAGGTTGAGCCAAACCAATATGGCGGTTAAAGAACGAGAGTGATGAAGAGGTTTTTGCCCATTATAAATGCAGATGCTCCAGCTACGCTTTACCCATTTCAGTATTTACTAAATACTCAGGTGCCCCGTAAGGTCTATGAGGGGTATCAGATTTTCTGCATTAGCTCAGCGTGATTGTGAGACTACTCACAGACGCTTCTCAGTTTACGTGTTTATATTTAATATATTCCCGTAAGCCTACCAAGCTGCCGGTCTTTGTGTTAATATTGTAGTGCTAGTAGTATTCATTATTTCAAAGGAGCACTTAAGTGGTTAAGTTTAAAATACCAGCATATCAATTAGCTAGCTTGTCTGCGTACTGTCTTGACAGATGCACAATGGCAAAACAACTGTGCTGTGTAGCTTTGTGGTAGCTTACGTACAGTATTACACATAGATAAAAATATATTGAACACATGTTTAACATAAAAAAGGAATGGAAGTCACCTGGATATTGGGATGAACAATTTTTTTTTTGGTTTACTTCATCCTAGATGGATAACCTGACATGATACAGATAGCACTGCTGATTTACTGATCTTCTTACTGCACGCCGTAACGTTAATGCCATGTCGATATTCCTTCTGACAGTAAGGACAATGTGAAATGTTGGTTATTCACCTGTCATGCCATTTAGCATGACGGTAAGGACATGAACTCATAACCTAAGCTGACAGCTTGCCTCCCATAAGAGATCTTGCTGTTGTACCCTAAAGCAAAGTACTTAACCTGACCCGCACTCCGGTAAAATATCCATCTGTCCAAAAGTATTAAAATTGCGAGATACCTTCAATAACAGCTTCTGTTAAGCAAATTTACGTGTAGGAGTACAATGTTATGAGAGTAACTCATCACATTTAGGGGAAAGATACAGCTCTTAAGGTAACCTTTCGCAGGATCTATGTTGGAATTTATGTCTTACGTCATTTTCATTAACACTCTTGGAATGGGGGGGGGTGGTTCAATGTAAACTACATCACTCATATGAAAACCACACACACGTAACACACATGCGTGCGTGCGTGCGCACAAGAAAACGAGCTCACCAAAATATACATACAGGCAAACCAATTTTGTGTCAGAAGATTCTAATGTTCTGTTCAGTCTATCACTTGGCATTTTAATGTAACAGAATCTAACACAGCGACGTGACTCACCAGCACGGTACAAGAGGAGAAAACTTAACTGAACAGACCTATGCATTAAACATATTGTAGAATACAGTGTAACATTCATCACTGTCATGGGTAGGGTTTGTATAAATTTAAATGCAGTGAAGCATGCTGTTTTTTTCTTAGTCTCCCTGTGTATGTGTGTATAATATCAATATGAAAATGTTCAATTGGCTTTTTTTGTTTGTTTTCTTAGTAGATATTTTTGTATGGTGTAACTATATTAATGACACATAACTGCATTTTACGATGGGAACATTGCGTGATGGTCTTTTCTGATTTGTAATATCTTTTGTCATAATTTGAGACGACTGCATCAGTCTCAGGCTCTGTTTAGCATACTGAAAGCCACATTATTTCCGCGGCAAACTTTTTGGGTATCTTTTAAACTTTGAAGCCATTTGAGAGAATATGCATTGTGATATTGAAGTCCATCTGAATTTTGTTTTACATATTTATTTGTTTTATGGACTATGTACATTTCATAAATATTATATAATGTGTAACTATGTCCACTCATCAAAATGCTCAGTGAATTACACTATGTTTCGTTTAATAAATGCATATGTGGCTAATAAGAAACCACAAAAAAAATTTGGTTATATTTTTAAAGTCTTCTGCAAATTTTGACTTTATATCAACTTGTCATTTTACACTGAGGTTTGAGTATTTTCATATTGGATCAATTTATCCAGGTTAGTCGGAGCTAGCTTAAATGATAATAAAAAAAATACAAAGAAATTAAATAAAAGAACCCTTTAGCAGCACAGCAATCAAAGCACGAATATTTATACTGCTATTCTGACTGGAATGCAATACAGAAATCCAGCCGCCTAATAAATCAGTGCACTTTAGCGGCCTTCATCTAGCTTCCAGAAAGGCTGGGCACAGAAAGTAATTGGAGATCTGCTTTTAGCCAGTGACCACGGCGACCACATCGACTCTAAAGTGAAGGCCCCTAGAACACAATAGGAATCCGAATTGGAATATGTGCAAAGCGCTTGTCCTGTAATGTAGGCTGATTTAAAACACAATCATGCCTTTAAGTGTGGAATGTATCGGGGACTGGAACATGGTAATGTTCGTGCCTGACAGTTTATACATTAAAATAAATTACCTAACCTTTCCAACTTCCAGTGACAAAAACAGGAAAAATGAAAGATAATGGGTTATTATTCACTGAAGAATCCTATACATAATAATGATATCATCAATAATGGTGGTGATACACCAGAGCTCCTGCGGCTTTTAAAAAACATTTAATGGAATTACTTTTTTTGAATCATCAGTCCTAGTCCAGTCCCTAGCTATTCAGCTGGAAAAAAAGGCAGAAAAAGGGAAAGAGACTAAAAGAGCGAAGGAGAGAGAGAGAGAGCAGGAGAGAGGGAGAGAGGGGAAGAAAAATGTATCATATTATATTTCTAAAAGTCTTACCAACCAGCGGTCATGAGTCAATTTGCCAAATAATACAAGCAGAACCAGACGAAAGAGGCACATCAGAACCTGCTTAAAGTGCAAGGCAGTAAGTGGGCAATAGACTTACAAAGTATCGCTGCACTCATCTGACAAATGCAATGAACAGCATTATCCTTCAGAGGTGAAGCTGCTGGTGGCGGATTTGCTCTTAAGCCCTCCTGCCCAGCTTCCAGAGCTGGGACCGAGGTTGGCGGTCAGGGTATGCGAGGGAGATGGGACACGCGGCTGCGGGGGGAGCCTGGCATCGCCATGGGGGGGTGAAGGGGGTTATGCGATGGTGTGCGTGGGTTTGTGTGTGTGTGTGTGTGTGTGTGTGTGTATACTGGGGCTGGGGGGGGGGGTGGTGAAAAGCAAGGGGGGATCTGCCTGCCACCTGCATTTTTTTTTCCGTTAAATTTTCGTTACACAAATCCCTTACAGCTAGGCGTGAAAGAACTTCTCAAGAGGCACAAACAGCTGGCTGTGTGGCTCTGTGCCCCGTGTACCCATAAATCGGCGGCAAAGCGCCTGTGATGAGGCGACGTGATCAAGCAAATGAAATATCTGAGCTTTGCGGGTGTGTAATTCATGCACATGCAGCTTGCTTTATTGTCCCTGCACAACCTCAGCCATACATTGCGTGTCCAAGGCAATTTGCCGTCCTTTTTGCCATTATCAGCTGTGGTGCTGTATGTGTGCATTTCTGAGTACGGCAGTGTACCTCTGAATATCAGCTTGTGTGTAGCGTAGTACAACATCACTCACATTAAACTGATCATCATTCCTCTGTAAATAACATTCAATTTTTCATACCACACAGTGCAGAATTGTTGCTTTTGAATTTTATTTTTGTTCTTTTGTTCCACAAGAGGTACGAGAAGAACTGCACATACAGAAATAGTCCTTTGATTTATGCATCAATAAATTTCTAGAACACATTTTGTCCATTTGATAAAATGGTGAGCAATTTGTTTTCTTAATTTATTTTAACAGGGAACGGACTAGTGCTGAATTGTTAACCAAAACTTGTCTCCATTTTCACTTTCCACTAATTGCAGTTATCGAGAACTGTTTGATTTGTGGGCGATGGAAAAATCTTTATAACGGATCACAATTTCCCCCTGTTGGAACTTCAAACAAGCCGGAACGTGTGGTTTGTCAGTGAAATCGGTGTGATACCACAAGCACCTCTCGGATTAGACGTGACCCCAATCTGACACTATCGCCACAGTATAAGCAGCAGCTTCCATGCGTTCCGGTGCCGTAAGCTTAATCAACGACTTGCATCGGGCCTCTGCTATATTTCTGTGGTTACTGCCAGCCTCTCCCGAACTTTATCCATGGGTAAAATGTAATCACAGCCCACCCCAATGAGTTGGACTAGACTGGCATCCTCTAAAAGAATGTTCGCATATACTATTTTTTTTTGTATGTTATCAAGGGTAGTGTCAATTAAGTGGCCATAAATATGAGAGATGCTTGTTTCTAAAAACCGCACACTAGTACCCCTTCATGGGTGGTTAATTTAGTGTCAAAAGATTATTAAATATTTCTAAAAATACTTTCACTCATTGTGTGTTAACCATACACAATTTTGTGGCATGTCGTTAATACCAACGGAACACACTTTTAAGATAATTGTAATTGATGTTCACAGTCACTTCATAGTTTCAGAGTTTTTCCAGGCATGCATTTACGTATTTCTAAGAATTTATCTTTGTTTCAGTGTTTCAGTCAGTGATTACAGTATTAGAGACTATGCTTAAATGCTAAGCTGTATTATACAGTTGTGCTTCTTGAAAGTATCTGACACAATTTGATTTATTATTTATATCGGAAAATGAGACCAAAACATCTTTTTGCGAGTGAAGAACATAATACATTTTTTGGTTATTTCTTGCTAATCCAAACAATATCACATTCCTACTGCTAAATAAAACCATTAACCAAGAAGCATTTGGCAGAAAAGGCTAATTTTATAATTGTGTGGCACAATTTCAGACAAAATGCATTTAGCCAAATATTTTCCGTCCCATGCTGCGTCGTTAAATTGAAAACAAGCTAACAACGCAGGTGAGTCCGACGAGATGTGTCTTCTATTAAGTATGGAACTGGTTAATACAAAGGCATGTCGGTAATAACAATGTCCTTTCTCTGGTGACAAAGACAAAGTGCTTGCTTTTGGAGTATACGGACTGAAAAGACAAGTGATGGCTGAAGGTAGACTTTGGAGAGCATTTGAATTTCATGTCCAAGAAGAGGCAGACCATCATTAAAAAAACCTAATTTCTGTGTCAGGTAGAGTTACAGGTAATCGATCATGTTGTCAGGCTGATTTCTTCCCCCCCTCCCCGCTTGTTCAAAGTGAATTCTACTTCTTTCCAATTAAACTTGTTGCTGAAAAGGAAAAATGTCTTTAGCTATTAAAGGTACATTTTGCAATGTTACGTGATTTTTTTTCCCTCCCTAATTTCTGGCATTTCAAAGGCAGCAAGTTTTCAGGATAAAAATGCAATTGCATAGACACATTTTGTAGAATTAATTACAATTTTAACTGATTTAGGAAACAAGTTATAATTGTTTGCTGTATATTTGCAAAATATTCCAATATGGATAATAAAATAACTTCTAGATATAATAACCTATTTCGTAATACTTCACAAAGGCTGATTTTGCTATTTTTGCTACTGTCATAATAGTCGGTGCTGTGATCACTGCATCTGCCTCTGTTGATGTGGGAATTACATTATTTAGCACATTACGGTATACAAGATGCTCAGGTCAACAGTTTCATCACTTGAGTAAACAGATTTGTTCGCTGGGCCCTGAACCCCTGAATTACACGATAGCTTAGGCCGGGAAGAAAAGGTTCTTAGTTAGTTACATTTTCAGAGTGCTCCATTCCTCTCCACGCCACAGCTTCGGAGATGCGGCGTCGACCATGGCGACGTGTGTAACACTAAGGCGCGGAATATCTCGGCATAAAAAGGCATTTATTGGTACATTTCTGAATGTTAACGGTTGTCAGCTTCAATTCCTTTAAAAGACCTTCTTGCGCTTGGGGGATAAAATGCCTGTGCAATTCACAGGGAATGCTGTTCCGTCCCTGACAGGCAGTGACAAAAATGCCATCGTCCCAGCCGCCCCAGGACCCTCGTGGGAGCTAATGCTCCTTTGTCCCTCAGTATAATTTATTTATGTGGCTAATCTTCAGGGGGTAGAGAGGGGATGCTCAGAGGTGTTTCATTTTACAGTGGAAGCCATCAGAAGGATCAGTGACCTTGTGAAGACTTTGCAGTAAAAATATAATTCATTTCAATTATTGCCTGAGATCCATCTTACTTTTCAATTACAGAAAGAGACAAGCCAACAGGGGGGATATTTCTCTAAACAAAACCGAAAAAAGGAGTTATTCAGGAAAAAGTCGGTTTCCAAAGTATAAATGGACCACTTTTCATTTCATTTGTATGGCTACACATTCAATAAACTACACAGAGAAGGGACCAGACCGTGATGTTACCATGTGGCCCAAAATACTACATTGTAATATTAAATATTGTTCATCTGCGTTTGTTGTGATTTTTTTTAAACCCTGCTGATTGTTTGCAGCTTTGTATTTACATTTTTTTTCATGCACGTCAAATACTTTTTTTTGTGATTGCTAAAAACATCTGTTTGTTAACATTTCAGTCTTTGTGTTATATTAGATACCGATGCCGACTAAATACATCTATTCAAAACTAGACCACGGGAAAAACTGGACATCAACCATTTGCTCAGTCTGACATACTGGATAGGCCCATCAAAAATAAACAGTGTGCAGGATGCACACAGACTATACCAGAGGGTCAGTGAAATGTTATAAATGTCATTTGGAGCGTACAGTGGTCTCAGTACATGTAATCATGGAATGCCTGAGAGGCTCGACATAAAATCATACACCGTTAAACAGAATCCCACCAGTTAAAACTCAACTTAATGTGTCCTGACACCTCCAGCAAAACCCTCCTTGAATGAGCTTGTATCCGGCTGCTTTCTGTCTGATTTCGAGATTTAAAAAAAAAATATTTTTTTTTGCCTGATGAACAACAACAGAGTGGAAGGGAATTCACACACATCCCACGAATTGTGTTTTATCCGCATGGGCTGGGTGAAATACACTGTCAGCAAGATGTTACGCCAAACAGAGGTTAAGCGCTCAGCAAGAGTATTGTCTGTTTGTTTATGGGACGAATCAATGACTAGAGGGCAGCTCTAACCTATACTGTTAACCGTTGTTCCTGGTTTACAGGACACGGGGGATATTGTTATGCATTTTCAACAATTATTTCCCTCTTACCTTTTCATTTACTTGGGTACCACTAACCCTTTATCATATATCTCATTCATTCATTCATTCATTCATTCATTTATGGCTGTACCTGTACCTGCGTCATATCCTTTTTGACACCTCTGCCTGATCCCTTACAAATATCCACTTCAGATTCCGATGCTGCCTTAACCCCAACCCCCCCCCCCCCCCCTTGTTCCCGAATGGAGCTGGAATCCCCTAACGACCTCTGTGACTGGAAGCGGATTCGATGAATATTGTTACGTGGCCCGCACTGCGCACTGGCAGCGGGGGCGGATCACGATGCTCATCCTTACATAACCGTATTTATCCGGACAGAGATGCAGAGAGCAGCAAAAAAAAAAAAAAAAAAAAGGGGGGAGGGAGACAGAGTTGATTAGCAGGCACCTTCCCAGCATGCAGTGCTATGACAAATGATTGACTTGGAACAATATCTAAGGCGATCAGGATAAAGTACCAACCATTTCAAGGCTCAGCAAAATTCTAATTCTAATTAGACTTCTCACCACATTCCAAATAAAAATTGTTCCCATGGTATTTCACCCTATCAGGTGTCTCTCTCTCTGTTCGGTGAAACAAAACGAATAAAGAAAATGATTAAAGTGATAACAAAGGCATAAAATTTAAATTATTGCGGCACCACATCTGGGATCTGTATGTCACTGCACTGCCATTTTTGCCCTTCCATTCAACACTCCATTCTTTCTGCATGAGGGAAACTGCAGAACGGAGAGGGAAGAAAAGGAGAAAGTAAAAAAAAAGGAGTATAACATTAAAAGGTAGAAAGCGAGAACGCAAATAGGCTTTCAGCTTTAGCGTTATTAATGACTCTTCAAAAATCTCAGACTTTTCCAATCTCTCTGAGAAGCGCTTGAAGGAGCTTGCAGATGAAGCTGACCTTCAAAATGTTCTTTGGTCTTTAGTTAAGAAATTCACTCGCCATTATGGCATCATTAAGGAAACAAGGATAAAATTACTCCATGGTTAATGACCTATAGGATCCCCCACCAAAATTTGTTTCAGATCTAATAAAACTGTGCTTAACACACTCGAATGAATTATGAAGACTGTTATGTGGGGTATTAAAATGTGGAAAATAGATTTTCTGAAGCTAGGAGGACTGGACTTTTCAAATCAGATAGTAGAATGGAATTTTCTGGGCAATAAATTCTACCATGTCTCAATTTATTTTTTTTAAACCCAGAAATTCTGAAGCTATGATTGAATTTCTGTGCTAGATGGGTTTAAAAAAATTCCACTGCCAAATGCAGTCTCAACTGGCCCTCGCAAAAATAAATAAATAACCAAGCAGGTAAACATAAATAAATTAATTTAGCTAGGCCCTTTGTTTTTAAAAGGGGGGGAATCTAGGGAATATCTTGCGTAAAAAACACATTAGAAAATTCTGGAAAAGCAGCAGTGTAATTAACAAGATATGTGTTATCTAGGGTGATAATTTACCATTAAGACCTTTATGAAATTGGATTTTGCATTTACATTTACTCAGCATGCTGCCCAGATTAACGGGTGCCAGGGTGGTAATTAGCGTAACGCGTCACAGGATAGAGAAAGCAGGCAAGAAGCTGTTAGGGAGAAAAATGAAGCTGCAGGCTATTGGGCCTCTTCACAGACTTACTGCCTCTCTCTCTCTCTCTCTCTCTCTCGCACACACACACACACACACACACACACACACACACACGCACGCACGCACACACACACAAATCTCCCTCAGTCATACAACTCGCCCCTCTATTGTAATATCACCAACAACCTCATTGTGAAATACAGGCTTATTTAAAAAAAAAAAAAAAGTTAGTGAGAGATAGCATGTGCCAAAGAGGTGGTTTGTGAGGTAATGGCATTTGCTCTCTTTAAACTTTAATCTTTCCTATTAATTCCCTGCAACTGGAGAATGTATGAGAGTTAATGTTCCATGAACGTGTTTCTCACTCCACAATCTCTTCAAGCTAATTACCTTCAGGTGCTAAATGGAGGGAAATTGCAATCCATTTGGATGAGAAAAATTTCACCCCCTGGTCCCTAGTGAAGCATTTTTTTTTCTGGGTGCATTAAAAAAGGAAGAAAAAAAAAACAGTCAAGCCTCCTGAAAGAGAGCAAGCTGGAAGGTAAACAGTCGCCGTAAAGCCACCGTTGATCTTTGCTGCCCGTGCAGCCTGAAATAGGACACTGTGCTCTCCCCGCTCTCGCCACTCCGCTTACCTAGCGAGGTCACTCAGAGGTCAACAGGTGCTACTCTCGACAAGGAGAATGCTTAACAGATGTTTGATTGGCATGAATCATTTAAATTGCCCATTAAAAACTTATGATCTGAAAGGATAGAACTTGTCTTACTAGGAGGATTTTAATAACTCCTCTGAAGGGTAAACAGTTAGGAGATCTAAAATGGAATGTGTATTAAATTTGTCTTGAGGGCTGTACAAAGATTAAAGGGGGAAAAAAATTAAAGAGGAGTATGAAAAATATGAAGCTAATATTTTTGTTTCATGATAATATGTGATGTGTTTCATTTTTAGTTATACCCAGGCTGTAATTTTAATACTATGAATGCAGATCACAGGAAGAGAGATAAGGGAATTGGGGCGTCTAAAGCGTGTAAATCTGACTCTTAATCATTTACTTGAGTGGTGTGCATTTTTTGCATAGCTGAAATGTATTTGAAACAGTGCCAGTAACAGCCAGACTGTAAAAAATTCTGATTGCTTTTTTTTTCCGTTTAGAGAGAAAGTTCAAAAGCTCACGCAGGGTCGCTGTCTGTTTAAATGTACTAATTTTCAGCATCGGGGCTGGGAAATCTCGTAAATGCATTACCCATTTGGCAAGAGTTTGATTGTTTTCACAAAGCTGCATAATAACACGCTAGTGAGTCCGGCCGTTCGATGGTGATTCTGCTTTATGGTTGCCCAAAAGACCTAAATACATATTTATTTTGAGCCCACAGCAATACTCGTTACTTGCTCAGTACTCACTTGGTACTCTGAAGTCTTCACAGCATGTGAAACCTTCCATGCTTCGTTCACCAGGCCCTGGGAAAGTGTCAAGACATGGCATTGAAGGCAGGCTAGAAAGGGCAGCTGGGGTGGGTGGGCCTCATTGTAATCACTCACCTTCACCCTTAATTTGTTGTCATTATCCTTACAAGCATTTCAAGATCAAAAACAAGGAGAAGAGGGGGTGACGAGTAAAGAGGAAAAGTGGGGGGGGGGGGCAGTTCATAAAGAGATTGGGACCAGGGACGATGAATGTCCTGATAAATGTCATTTGCCCCCATTGAAGAGGTGGAGTATACAGGGATATGGAGGTAGTAAGCGGGATAATAACGCGATGACACCTTCAAGCCAATTGCGCCGCAAAATCCATGAATATTAAATCCAGGGGCAAGGTTAAATATCTGTGTCCATGTGGGGCATTAGTGAATAATAATTTCAGATCCGTCACAGACGGCACGTAAGGTTGAGCGGGGACAACAACGAGGCACTGGGCCTCGTTCCTCTAATGGTGCCGTCCGAAAACCCCTAATGTGTCTAACTGTGGTATGGCCCCCACCTGCTTCCATTGGCTTCTGCAGGTGTACAGGCCAAGCATACTGGAAGTCACTGGGAGTCTGTAATCTTGGTGCTACTTTTACTTTTAGAAGTGCAGTCGTAGGCTAATGGGGACTAATGTCGGTCGACATGTTCGATGCCTCACAGAACGAAAAAATAATGAAGAACACAGCCATCACTGATGTCAAGTTATGGTTAAATTATGGTTATCACGCTAATATGATAATCTACGAAGCCCTTACGTGTCGAGCCTATGATCAGAAGATCGGCGATTCAAATTCTAGGGTTGCCAGAGTGATTTCAGCATCATGCCCCTACGAGAGGCCTTTAACCTCCAGTTTCTCCAGGGGCTGGCTGACCCTTGGCTTCTCCTAGGGGAGTGTTTTGCCCCAAAGAGCAAAGCAGGTTTCCAGGGGTATAAAACATAGTGTTCTACTACTAACCCTGCTGTGTGATGAAAAATGCATGTAGTGAATAATGCGATCGAAAAACTGAGCAGAACTTATGCCGCATTTCATCACCACGCACCAGTCTTTTTTACGTCATCGGTTTCAAATTTTGCAATAGACTTGCAGAATTCGTGCACATTTTTTTAGTTACCAAATTGGTGAATTAGTGTAATGCAATACATATGCAGGTGGGATCTTTAATAAATACAAGAGCAGGGGGTCCCAGTGGAACTTTGCCAGATGCACTATGCCTTTGTTGTTATTATTAAATACTATTGCTGTTTTTGTTATTGTTATTGGAAATAGGTGACCACATGATCACTACGGCAAGTGATCTCAAATTTGTTCTGCTTTGAAATTTGTTTTTGTCAAATTTGTATAATCAATTCAAGGTCATTCAAGGTCACTCGTGTTTTATTATTTTTAGACCATTTAGTAGGAAATATTAAAAGGAGAGACAGATTTCATGTTTATGTGTATTTTGCGTAACAGAAATGCATATATTTTAGGGTTATAAGATAGGGGGCGATATCGTGTCTTTTTCTGGTAGTTTCTGCAGAATGACTGCAGTTTGGACAGAGTTTAGACGAACTGCACAGCATCATTACCATGCAGAAAGCACAAAATAGAAGATGATTCATATTTTTTTGTTTTTTTTTTCATGGTTTTCCTTTAGAATATATTAAATGCCTTATTCATTCTGTATCTGATTTATACTGCAGGCATTCTTCTGAATTTTTTAAAGGAATACATACATATTGAAATGTTCCTCTGGGGTAAAATGTCAGTGTCATGTCTTGCATTTTAAAAAGCCAAAAGAAAAAAAAATGGCAGGACTACACAAATATGGCGAAGCAGACGACACTGATCACGTGCACTTTTAATTCCTGAACATTAAATTGAAAGGAGCTAAATACACCAATTATGAAACATTTAACTATATCTAGGCCAGACAGACAAAACAAAAGTCACGTCTTATTCTAGATTCTGATACACATAAGCTGCAATCAAACAGCCAATGAGAAATCATGATTCCCAAAGTACACTGGTGTAAATGAGTTGGCCCTAACTGTGCTAAAATCACCCCGCCCCCTCCCTGCCCAAACTGTTTGGTTGTGAAAGCAAAGGGTTTTTCCCCCCCCAGATTTAATTATCCTTTTTTCAACTCCCTTTTTTATGTTATCTTCAGGGATTGTCTTCAGTAGGGGGCTAAAAGAAAAGGAAGTGAAAAGAGTGTGTGTGTGTGTGTGTGTGTGTGTGTGTGTGTGAGAGAGAGAGAGAGAGAGCGAGAGCTTGTGACGGTAGACTTGGTGGGGGGGTGTGGGGGGGGGGACGGAAGCACTGATCAGAGAGCAAGGAGAGCCTGTTTGTCTGCTTCTCCCTCTTCAGATGACACAGCAGGAAATTCAAGATAAAGAGAATCAAACTTCAGCCTAATGAACAGAGAGAACAAAAATTACGTTCCCCCATCTCTCTCTGCTGTTTCATTCACTAAGTGACATTTGAAGCTTTTGAACTATATACAGCGATTGCATTTCACATTAATCACACTCATCATAAAGCTTTTATTTCAGTATAAAACTTCATCAATCCATTTATTTTTTTTACTGAAATGCTACATGTTGCATGCATATAAAATATGTGGCAAATGTTTTTAAAGCTACAATGTTACATGTTTTTTATTGTAAACAAATAATAATAATAGTCATCGCAGTTTTGCAATTAAAGGTGAATTCTCTGGTTAAAAGTAATTTAGTTGATGTATTAATTTATTATAACATTAAATTACAACTTTTAAAACACTATTTGGATCTTTATAGGACTTGTAATCTATCTGGATACTAATTATACATAATATTAAAAGTATTTTCCAGTTAAAAATATATGTCCAACAGTTTTTTTTTGTGACTTTTGTGTGTTTTTCCTGATTGACAACGATTAAATGAAGTCCTTGTATGGTGAAGGGAAGCCTCATATATTTCTCTGTGTTTCATCTTGGTAATAATACATGACTTAGTAGCAAGGAGTAACACAAACACCCCCATATCTTATCCAAATACTTTGAATGACATGACAAATCTCCCACTGTGGTGTGGAATCTCCCTCAATTAACACCCCCCACAACATATTTCTGAAAGGCTGGG
>JABFEA020000044.1:9214935-9257095 GCA_019775915.2 Cyphomyrus plagiostoma
TGAATGAAAACAGAGGAAAATCGGAGACCCGGTGCAACCCCGGTCCCCCCCCCATACCCCCCCCCATACCCCGCTGCCCTTGTCTCATTGTGTTTCTGTTTTAGAGTGTCTGCTACAATCTGCCGCCGCCGTCCCATTCTGGAAAAAATCTGCTGGGGAGCCTCAGCCAGTTGGTTTTGTAAATGTAGAACTGACAATGCATACAAAGGGAAGGCACATTGCCAACAAGTATCCAATTTAGCCCTTAAGAAAATGTAACTCCTGAAACTCCCTTTACTATTGAGGGGCCTGGAGAGTGGCCGGGGTCAAGGCTGACAGTGCTGCTGGGTATGGGGTGTGGGGGGATGAAGGGCGTGGGGGTGCTATCATGCTGATAGGAGACCAGTCAGGCTGGTGGGGTTGGAGAGCCTGAAGAGGGGCATGAGCGGCGGTGAGGAGCCACCTGCCGCTGATTAACCTCCGTGTTAGTAGGTTTACTTGTAACCTCTCCTCTTCAGGGCTGCTCCTCCACAGTAATCTGTTAATTAGCAAAGGGAAAAAAATCAGATGGGGCTCGAGCTGAGGAGAGCGGCGATCATTGAGGCATAGCGGAGTATCCACACGGCAGACTTTGTTCATTGTATCTACCGTAGTTACATTACTAAGTGCTACACTTGCAATTGCTTTTGCTTTTCTCTGCTTTTGCACTCCGTAGCTTTAGTTTAACTCTATTGAGTTATTAGACGAGTTTGCAGTTTGCCATTGTCTCGGAGGACCGAGCTGAAGGGGTTAGTTTAACCTCTGGACAGTTAGAAAACACAAAGACGCCCTTCCAAAATGAAAATGCACATTTGTCACTAAATATAAAACAATAACAGGGAATTTAACCTCCCCCCCCCCTCTCCCCGCCTCAACAATGTGATTATTTTTTTTGTAAATCTTAATGATGGATTAATCAGTGAAAAGTCAGCTTCTTGGGGCACACAGAGGGGGGCTTTTCACTGTGGGTGTGGATTTCTTCAGAAACATCATATCCTTCCAGTAATGTTGAAAATGTTGCATCTCCTGTTGCTGCTAGATGATTTCCTTTATGTTTTTATTAAGAGCATGTTTTGATTTGAAATTAGCCTTTGAAGGAAATTGTCTGCTGCAACATTTGAGACAATATTCTCTACAGTGACAGATGCAATGCAATGTTATCTTCTGTTTATGTCCCCACATTTAAGCCAAAATGTAACCAGTCTAATAATATGTATATATTATAGATATTAAAAATATGGCTTATACTAGACAACAAAAATGAAAAAAATCCCTTGTGATAGACTTTTAGGATTATTCCTTTAAGAACATTATTTCATCCTTTAGGAAAACAATTTGTATGGCAATAAGAACATGTTAGTATGTTAGTGCCTGAATTTCTTGATACTCAAGGCCTGGGTACCTGTAACCCTGACAATTACCAGACGCCAGTTGTGAGAGACATAGTGCATCACTTAAGGATGGAAGCCAATCATGGTGCGTTTACCCCTTCTACATTTTCCCAGTCCCCGAAGGTGAAGACAGTCCTGGTGACTTTTCGGAGAGAGTAACATGTATTACTGTGGTATAACACTAATCCCTCAGCTCCTCTGCTCCAGCTCCCTCCAGGCACCTTCAGCAGGGAGCGTGTGCTCTAATCCCCGCTCTTACTTTCGTACTGGAGGCGATGAGCAGCGGAACGAGGAGGTTAAGCAAAAGGTGGCCGGTGGTTAATGGCTGTTAACCTCACGGGTTTACAAGTTCACTAATATACTCGCCAAAGCGTGCAACTAAACTGAGGATATTGCTGCATTTTCAGAACGAAATTCGGTGGCGCCAGAGTCGATCTTGTTTGTCCAGGGCTGAATAAATACAGCAGGCAAGGGATGATTTGTCTGTCTCTGTGCTAATGTAATTCTCTCTCTCAAACACGATGGTGGAAGAGAATTTCTCAGCAGTATTTCTTTAATTAGCTTGGATGGAGAGTTGCAGGCGTGCAGAGCTGATTACTTGTATGTTTATAAGTTCCTGACATTGACTAGGACACAGAAATGAATTCATGACCCTTAAAAGGACTGGACAACTAACCATAAAATATGTCGGTCAAACCAAAGAAGTAAAGTAAGCAGCGTGATGACAAAACCATGGCTAATTAATTATGAGTATTAATGAAGTTCTGCTTGATTACACGTTGATGGCATTAAACGTCTGTTTTTCCTTACATAATGTATAATCAGGTGTAAATGATTGAATCCTCAGTGATTAAACAGTCCAACTACAAGCACTCCTTGGAAGCCTAGGCCAATTAATTAAGGCTATAGGTCACGATTAAACAACTATAAATGTCAATAAGCCCTGACCTGCTGTTAACCCTGACCTTTAATAGTCCAAATTGTATTGACTGTATTAAATATATATACCACTTAAAACTAAAACAACATTATAATCATCAGCATCCTTTAGAAGAATCCTATAAAATCACTGAAGTGTTTCCACAAAGACTTTCTTTTCTAAAGTAATAGTATTATTGAAAGTGGTGTTCAGTGTATTTAGTGCACTCTGTAGTTTTATATAACTACATCTAAAACTTTGCAATACCATATACAGCTGCAAATCAGTTTGTTAAATAATTATAAATGGAGCGGAGAGTAATAGCTCTATGTTATGTTATGGGTTACTGCTTCTTTAGCTCAGATGAAAAATGAGTCTAAATGTGCTTAAATATTCTCTTTCTTTCCAGTCAATAAAGATTTTTGTTTGTGGGACTACGGGATTTAATAACAAAAAATTTATAATTTTGGGTGTAACTTTTAATCAGTCATGTGCCCTGACTACATTTCTGTTACATTTTTATGTCCTTTTTTAAGAGCCAAAAAACTAATAGCCAAGAAAATTGCAGAAAATTAAGATTTTTAAGAAGTTCTTCTGCATAACATTTTAGTCATATGACAAAATGATGTAATGTCTAATGATCATTTCAGTATTTTAAAAAACACATAGTACAATTAAACACATCTTTCTTTTCGTACTGCTAAATAGCATTGTTTCGCCGTTTATCACAGATTTGTAATTTCACAAAACACTGATATCATTTTCTTGATATTACAAAACCAAAAAATGTTTTCATTTTAAAATTGCTTATTAAATTACAGTTTGATATGTGCAATCTTCAAATTGATCATTTTCATTGCTGTCATTTTAAAAAATCAGTTTAGGCTTATCAGTTTAGGCTTTTCACACAGCCAAGAAAATTATTTAACTATCACTAATAGTGAAACATTGTTTTCCTTAATGGTTTGGAAGCGGGAATATCAGAAGTCTAATGCATGTCCATGGCCTGAATGACCACCTGAACTTTCTTCCTTAATCAAGGTTTTGTCTGCAACTACAGCGAACAAAAATAAAGTCGAAAGAGGCCATTGCTCACGGGGGCTGTTTGGAATCTGAAAGCTTTAATTGAGCAGTGCAGGGCTGTTTTTTCCCAACAAAGGGATTGGCTAGAACAAATGCCATAAGCCTTTAATGAGATAGCTGATCTGACTCAAACCCACTTCCATTCATTGCCCTATGGATCAGAGTCATTGAAACCAGGGGAACCCCCCCCCCCTCCCTTACCAGCCTACGGATGCAGGGCAACATGACAATACAGTTCAATTAATGGGGAAAAAAAGTGAAAATCCAATTAATGTGGATCAAGCTGGCATTTTTGCATGATGATAGCTCATTAGGGCCTCAGTTTTGTAACAAGTCTCCCTCCCTCATTAAAATGTTGTCTTTCTCAGTGGGGTTTTAGGGGCTGGGGAGGGATTATTTATGCAACAGGTTCTAAACAAAAACTCAATGTTAGTCCCTTTTAATGGATTTAATGGTTCTGAATTTTTAAGCAGCCTGGGCAGATGCCTTGAGAAATCTCCCTTCTGAAGGCTGAATATACATTTACTTTGCATGAGAAATCTGTCCCCTGTGGTAAACTAAATAGAAACAGTAAGTCATTACCTGCTATTTTAAAGCTTATGTGGCGAAAAATTACATCATGCGTTGTTGTGGCATAATTATTTATAACTCTATGGATGTCGTATGCTTTATTCTTTTTAGTTAACATAGAAATTTGTCAGCTTTATTTTGGCACGCCACATGCACTCACACACAGACTTTAGACAATTTTATCATTATAACAGTTGGTGGGGCTATATGACATTATATTAATAGGGAGTTTAAAGTGGAGAAAAAAAGAACTATATCAAACACCGAAAGCACATTTTTCATCTGGGTCAAAAAAATCGATATGCATCAATCACAAGTGAGAGAGAAAGCTCAGTGAGACTGACTGGCACCAGAAAACAGGCTTGAAATTCACCTGGCTGTGTACAACCTCATCTTCATGGCAGAGACAACCAGGCTGGACCACTCTATTCACAGGAGCAGAAACAAACACTCAGAGAATCATCATGCAGCACCTGACAGTGATGAACAGGCCACAAGAACATTATTTAAAAGAAAATGATTGTAATGATTTAATCATTTAACCCATTTAAAAATTTTCCCACTGGCCCAAAATGTTTAATTTAAACAAGAATTAATATTGTCAAATATATAAGATAATAACATAAAATACTTTTTTTATTATTATGTTTTTGTTTTGTTATTGGTTACTTTATATTTTTAAATGTATGTATTGTTTTTTTGTAGGTAGAGACAACCAATATGAATCTTAAGATTAATATTTAATGATAAACCTATTATTAAAGAAATATTACTAAGAAATAATACCATATACTGTAACTTTAGTGTAAATCATTAAATACAACAAACAACAAACATGGCACCCTTTTTGCTTGCAGAATATTTTTTAAAAGCATGTTGTTATGTTATTTGATTGATAAACCACTATGAAGCATTTCACTCTGTCTGATTGTAAAATACTAATATATGAATAAGGGGGACTTTGAGATCATACCGATTAGTGGAAGTGAAATAATGCATTTAAATGTTTGAGTTTGCTGGAATTCCTTAGTCTTCATATATCCATATGGGCAAGAACACAGGGTTGGCCATTCATGTGGGACCCCTGGAGCATTGGGGGGGGGGGGGTAAGGGCCCAAAAGACATGTGACTATTCTGCCGAGGATAGGATTCAAACCAGTGCTCTTCTCATTACAAGCACAGAGGCCTAGCCCGCTGAGCCACACACCCCTGACAGAACACACTTTAGCTTAACTTGTGCATTTGTGGTTATAACATTTAGTCACATATTTGAGTAACAATGTATTTTGTAATAATGAGGCCACGTTAAGGACAGGAGACGAGTATGTGACAAGTGAACATGTGAGGTAGGCAGGCTGCACCATGCAACGTCAATAATCCAACGTCGACAATGCTGGTCAAAACAAGCCTGAACAGCAAAACATAATATTAACCCTTCCGATGACTGTGTCAACACAAAATAGTGACAAACGGAGAGTAAATCTGTGGTGAAATGTCCCAGTTCATTCTTCCTCTTAGTAACCGTTTAATTAATGTGTTGAACTGATATCCTAAGCAAGCCATCGTAGAAATAACTCTCTTTAATCTTTAGGCTAAATTTTAAGTGGAGTGTCTACTTGTTCCAATATTACCTCATCTTTCTTTTTTCTCTGCCCAGTTCCACTTCATCATTGTGTCCTCTGGCATTCAATGTCCCGTTAACCTTCATATCGGGCAACTTTTTCGCTGTTTGCACAGTGCTGTCTGCAGGAGCTTAGGACACAATCACTGCACCACAGCATTAGCGCTCTTTCTTCCATCGTTACTATTGTGACACATTATTTTGCAAAAGCGCTACGGATCGGTTTTCAGAATTGCTTCCTAGACATTTTCAAGGTTCATGCAAGCTAGAAAGGTTTTAACGTAATTGTAACATAGTTTTTCACTAGTTTTAATATATAATCGGGCTAAACAATAAAATGCAGAGCGTGTAATTATATATTAATCTTTTACTATAATACAAAAAAACTGACAGTTTCCATGGTCTCTATAAGACACGGATGCTTTTCATCACTAACTTTTTTTTTTTTTTAAATATTGAAAATATATAAGTCACCTGGAAATGTCTTGCTTTTTTCAGTCACATGCTTTAACTGAAAATAGATTTTGCAATTGCCCCAAGGTTGTGTCCAGGTTTTGTGTTTAAGGATATTCAATGAGAGCATCAAGGGTATTGATTTAATCGTTGGCAAAGACTGTGTTCTGTATTTAGAATCCCAAACTGATCTCTGCACATCATCAAGGTCAACTAATTAATTGGAATTTAGTCTAACTTAAGATTACTTGTCTTTCCAGTCAATGCTAACATTCATTTTATGTCTAAAAATTGCTATTGTGCTATACAGTGGCATTGAGATTTCAGGGAGACAGGTGCCAAGAGACATGCGGAATTGAACCGGAAACCATAAGTCACAACCCTAATTGTCACTGTGTACCCAGACAAGCTCCTGTCAAGCTCCTTTGCATAAGTTGCAAAAATGTCACAGTGGAGAAAAGTTTTGAGTTAGCTTCATTCGGCTAAGGTACATGCTGAGGCAATACGTTTCAGTATCTTTTAAGATAACAGCTCAAACTATTTTTGAAAACGGTAAAGTGCTTGCACAAAATGTGTAGAAAAGCCTGCTTGTTATTCACATGATTGGGTCGTGCAGTTTTGCTTGTTAACACAAACGCCAAGACCAGTTTCCCACTCTTAGCATCAATGTGTGTGGCAGTTTTTTGCAACTGTCAAGTCGCCAGCGGTAACTTCCTGGTCCTGTTTCCCAGTGGGTGGGTGGGCATGCTGAGAGCAATTAAGAGGCCACTCTCAATGGCCCCCGATAACTCTGTTCTGGCTGGGAGATCGATCCCCTTTGGGAAGGGGGGAAGTGCTTGATTACGTGGTGACCGCTTTGCTGTTTTCCCTGCCGCTCTGTGTCTTGCGGATCTTATGGATAATGGCCTGTGGCTCGGCTCAGTTCCCACCTGGGTTGGTTCCCATCAGGCAGCTACCCTGTGCCTCACTCTCCCACTGTGCAGAAACGGCGCGGTGGCTCACTTCCGCTCTCCAGGGGGACTTCTGGGCCAGATTTAACTATATAATTCTTGATGTTGGGTCCACTAAACTACCTTGATCCGGCCAGGTTCATCGAGCCTCATTGTTGTCCTCACGTCCAGCAGATCTGTTCCACAATGAGCAATTTTGTTCCAGAACCATAGTGGCCAGGTTTGGCTGTCGTATCAGTTGGGTTAGGACAGGCTGCTGTGTGTGAGCAATGAGGTATCCAGGGTGCAGAAAGGTGCAGCAAACATCACTCTTACTATGAATGTTATGCTTGTCTGCTTGAGTGCCCTCCACTCTCAGACATCGCTCAGCTCAATCATATCATCTAGCGTAGACGTCCAATGTTTGGCCCACTTGCTGTGTTTTCATAGTCTGGCAGCTTTACTGGGAGTCTCCTTGGGGCCACTTGCTTCGAGAAGAGGTCCTAGTTCCTCGATTTCTGTCAAGCAATTGGTGTTGCACTCAACAGCTCAACCACTAGCGTAGGTAGTACCTCTTTATAGCAGCAGGGATCATTTCTAGGATGTCTACAGTGCCACCTTGAACAGGCTAAATCCTACTGACTGGGACTACCAGACGCTTCCTGATATTTTTACTTCTTGTTTTAAGGAGTTGGACCGTCCTCCCCCCCATTAGAACCTAATGAGTGCCTGCTATTGTCTGCTTGCTTTGTCTCTTCTTAATATCTTTGACTTCTAAGCTGTCTCTAGAGGCACCAGAGACTGGTACACAAACATGTATGATGTCATTTGGTGACATCGTGTTTGGGGACTGTGTCGGGGAATTATGTGTTTTTGTATTGCATCATATAGGATAAAGTGTGAGGGACCCAAAACTGCAAATACAGTTGCTCATAGGAGTAATACATCGCTTGATGGGGAATGTTGATGTTGTGCTGTTGCTTGTAAATCAAGGTTATAATTTTATAGCGTCCTCGTTTTTGAGTTTCAGAAGCATCCATGAGGGTCGTTCTGTTTCATTGGATCTCTAAAGATACAGATGTAAAGATTTCTGACTGAAAAAAATAACATGATAGGTACTTTTGTCTAATGTATGATTAATATAAATAGTAATCTTACTTTGTTTTTCGAGCCTTCACCTATGTAGGTCACTACTGCTCCCTGAAGGTGCAAGTAACCGGCCGGCGTATCCACGTTCACACACTTAGTGTGGCTGTGTCAGGAAGCCCCGTGCCTTTATTCTGTTTACACTGCTGCATTTGTGTTGTTTTTATCTGCCAGTTTATTCCTGATGCAAGTAAATGGCTCTTTTTATGACTCCCTGGCACCAGCGAGAGCAAAAGATATAGTGGAAGCAGCCCCCCCTCGTCTCCCAGTGTCTATATATCAGGGATTTTAGGATAAAGCAGGCTAATAAGGTAGCACACACCAAACAGCTGGAAGCTAAGAGTTCGGCAGTAGTCTGAAGATCAGCTTGTAAGTGGTGAAGAATTAAGACATTTGTTTAATCCTCCACACTTTTACTCATTTTCATATTCTGGGCAACAAAAAATGCTTTGGTTGCATATTCTATAACATATTCTTTTAGTGACATATCGATATCTCTAAGGCAAATATGTTTTTTTGATCACGCATTCTATGTTGTACAGGCAGGCCCCAGGTTACGAACGAGATCTGCTCCCTAAAGTCTATCTTTAAGTTGAATTTGTAGATAAGTCTGAAAAATAATAACAAAAACACAATACATAATAATAACAGTAATAATACATATATGATAAAAGTAACTAAGTAGGGTACTGTACTGTACTGTACCTCAAGCCAACAAAACAATGAAGCCGTGCCATGTTTTCATGAGCATCACAAAGGAGTGTGCATTCATTATTATGAACCATTTAATTTGACCTTTTTTATATAATAGACTTAATGGTAGTCCATCCGTACAAGTACAAGTTCTCCGTAAGTCAGATGTTCTTAATTCAGGGGCTGCTTGTATATAATTACCATTTAATCGCAATTAAATTAAATTGTAATTAAATAACTTTGCAATATTACGAATACATGTTAGTATTGTTACTATGATATATGCATATTACACATTCTAAGGAGCTTTTCTTCGCAACACAGAGTATAGCAGGCAAATTCTGCCTGGAAGTTTGTAATACGTCTCCAGTGTAGGGTGTTTGAAATTGCAGTGTGTTTTACCCTCAGCTCCCCAATAATCTATTCTGTTCAGTCAGGCGCATACATTGACAAATGTTTTCAGCATTAGGTATTTACCTAGTGGAATGTAATAGATGTAAGGAGTTGCCTGCTGCAACCAACAACAAGAATAGTGGCAAAACTATCTGGGCTGAGAGGGGAAAAGCAGAGCATTCAGAAAGGATTCCATGTAGTCACGCTTATCTCTATCAGACAATGTCACATGTTCTGCCAAAATTCCTACTGAAACAGAATTAATGTTTTATTTTTTTGTCCATGTACATAGCTCGCTAAAACACACTACCTGCAGCTGACAGCGATACCTGGTTAGCAGAGATCGTGGCTAATCAAGGATATAAATTTTTGGCCAATCACACGGCAAGACTGACAGGCAGGTGTGTGAAAATTTCATGTTTCGACGTGCGTCTCTTCTGTCACCCTGACATCTTGGAAACTCATCCGTCGATCCAGTAGTGTGTAGGGAGGGCTACACTATGGATGGGAAGGCAGCCATCTTGAAAACAATATGTTTAAATATGGTGTAGAGTTTCTTAAAAATTATTTTCCAATTTAACCTGTCATACTCAGAGAAAGTGATGTCTTATCCCAGTTGGAGTATTAAATAAAGCTTTAGTTATACCTAGTTTTATTTTATTATTAAAGTTTGTAAATTAAAAATGTGTGTAAAAATGTGAACGACTGGATTCCCTTTATTGTTTATAAAAGTAAAATTAAAAAAGAAAGTATATAAGAGTTTTACACACCAAATTCCTTGTGAACCGTTTTATGTTCATCATTTCTAAAATACGAGAATGAACTTATTTCTTTCGAATAAATGATCCATTAGGCCATTTTAGCGCTAGTGGAGCAGAGAGATATTGTGGAGAGAAAGAGGCAGGTTTTGTAACCCTACAATGAAAGGGAAGTTCTCTGAAAGAACGGCACTCAAACTGTGCTGCTGGAGTGAGACAACAGCACTGGGCCACTTGGTTAAGAGGCTGCGCCAGAGTTCAGCTTGAATTCACAAGACGGAGACGCCCGGCCCTCCTTGGCCTCGCCCCGTCGCAACTCGTCTGGCTTGAAAGTGCACTTCTCTCCGCCGGGCCGAGACCCCCCCATCCCGCTGCACACGTGCAGCCTGGAAACTCGCTGCCTTCACACCAGAAGGGTAAGCCCGCCAGTACTGTGGGAGCACCACTCACGTCTGGCTAGACAGAGACAGAATCCACTCGTCTTTCGGAAGGCGCCGTCTTTGCCGACACACTCCTTCCAAAAAGTGTGAAGAAGACGCAGACGTACCTTCTTCTGAAAGTAAAGGAAAATTCATGCTAAAGTGTGCTGGGTGCACAATTGTTTGCGTTGTCTCATGCTTGTGTGCATTTAGTGTGTAAATGTAGACTGTGTGTGGCTCGCCGTCATGATCTGTTTCTGACGCGCAAAAAATTAGCACGGCGAATTTTTGCCAAATGTCGCGGTGATTAATCAAAAGCAAAAGTATAATTGCGTGAAGTTATAGAAATTAATTCTTTGCCACCATAACCTTTACAGTACATGTGACCAAGTTGAATTTCTCATCGTCCCTCTCGGAGGGCGCTGTGTTGTCAGGGTGGCTGGATGAGCGTTTGAGGTATAAATTCAGAATTTGGGAGCCTTAGCTAGTGAGTTGTGAAGTTCAGTAAAAAACTGGACAGACCTGCCCAGAAAACCATGGTTCTGTCCCTTTGCACAGTGATTTATAGGGATGCCGGTTTGGTCAGGCTGGTTAATGAAATCTGTGACAGTGCATTAATGAGGCCGCTTGTTTCAACTCAGTTTCAGCGTTTCCACCCTCCCCAGCTTTACTCGGCCCGACTCCTGTTCCCACATTCCACCCCCCTTCCTTTCTCTGCCATTGCAGGCATTCATCTATACTTCATATATTTATTAAATATTTCAGCTGTCTTTGCCACCACTCAAGAATGTTCTAGAAATTTCTTTCAAAAAAGGAGAAGGGCATTATGCGTATATCCTCCGTTAAAGAACTGAGATGAGATAGCTCAGATTTTTTTTTATTTAGAGTTTTGTAATGTAGTTGTAAATAAATCCCACTTTCAAGTCTTGCCGTCCCTTTGGAAGTGTAGAAGGGCAAAAATGTTGGCAGATAATGTTTGAATTATAGTTTTATCAGAGCAATATATATAAGTGAATAAATCAAAGGGGTTGTAAAAATAAACATATTTTTATGTCGTCTGTTCTTTATGTTTTCTGAGGTTCGTGTTATGTCAACACTCATACAAACCACACCAAGTTGTGGGGTATTATATAGCTGTTGTAGTCTAAAGGTAGTCATAAGTCAAGAGGAATAACATTTACTCAAGGCCTTGCTCGTAGTGAAATTGAAGCTTTTACAACACACTACTAGGAGTCAGTTTTGAGTTCTGCTGTTTTCGTTTGTTTAATGGGTAACTAGCCCTAAAGGACTCTTGCAGCGGGTTATGGGAACAATTTGTGTAGCCAAGCAGGGCACTAAACTTAGGAAGGACAGTTCTGTAAAAGTACTCTATTTCTATATCTGTTCCTATTTGCTTTTATATTTCAACGAAAACTTTTCTTGAGAAGTTTCCTTGATTTTTCTTTTTTGTGTTTTACGAGTGGCCTTCTTTTAATCTATCACTTAAACTTGTAAATGTATTCCATTTAAATAACGAGAAACATTTTATCACATCGAATGCATTATAATGAATTGCTTTGAAAATGTATTACTGCAAAAAAAAAAACAAGTTTTATACTGTAAAAAGCCCGAAGTTCGCTTCAAGTGATACGTCTGAATTGTTTTGTCGTCACAGGGCAGGCAGGCCCTGTGGTGGTGAAGCACTAAATACTGCAGCAGACATAGGCGTTGTTGTAATCAGGAATTCAACGCACAATTCAAACACACGTCAGGCCCTGAGTCCATCATCAATGCAGTGGCCCTGTAATTTAATCGCATTTTTTTTGTTCCCTTTTCCTTTTTTTCCCTTCAAATCAAGAGCAGGTTAATAATGAAACTATGAACCTATCAGACACTCAGTCTGGGAAAGTTTTGGGAAAAACCTGGCCAGGTCCAACAGTCAATTGCAATGTTCACATTAAAAAGTGCTGACAGCAGTGGGAGAAAGAGTGCCCACTTTCATCTAGCGATGGACCTCGAGCTAACCTTCACGTCACCGTTCTTTTCCCTGCCACCCCCCCGCCCCTTCATTAATTGTGCTCCATCCCACGGTGGACTTAGAGGTGCGGCTTGTTTTGTCACTTATCAAATAAAGGGGGTCCTTTGGTCGTCTCCACTTTACATGAGGAACCTTTCAAATGGCGGCCTTGAACTTAGCCTCGGAGAAGCTCCAAGCCCACACAGACTCTGCCTTTCCCTCCGTCTCATATCAGTAGATTTGCTGAAAGAAATGTCCGCTGGACCTTGAATCGCTTAGTTTTGTGTCAGTTTTTTTTGCGCAATTTTCATTCTTAGATGTGCAGAGGGCTAAACATTATTATTATTATTATTATTATTATTACTCTAGATGCTAAAAGTATAACTCAGAAAGTGTCTCATACAGAGGTACCATAATATAATGATAGCATAAATGATCATTTACATGATGACAGTCAATGTGTGAGTCTGATACAAACACGCAGCATTCAAAGTGACTCTGACTAAGTAACAGCCATGGCTTTTAGTCAGAAATTACTGAATATAGAATTTAAGAAATAGAATGCAGCTTTAAATCTCACCCTATGTGCTAATTTCTGTACCTTCACCCCTGTTGTAAGGTTTTCGGTACTGGCTTGTAAATGAAAAATCAATAGAAAACATAATTAGCAATTAAGTTTATGAGTCTAATTTATGAGTTGTGTGAGTCCAATTTATAACATATAGGGAAATATAGCAAAAAAGTAATGCAAAATGTAAAAAATAAGAAGTATTGATTTCTGCTACAAATTCACTTTTTATTTTACCCATCTTTAAATGCTTCAGTTCATTTCCCAAAGAGTAAACAAGTAAAGTTAAGCATAAGAGAAAGAGTTAAATTATACTTTATATAACAGTATATTCCCTGCAACCCTGTCAAGGGTAAGCAGATGGAAGATAAATGAATGGATAACAGTAAAGTTTAAGAAATGTTTACAAATTATAGACTAAGGAATGGTTTGGTCTGCACCTGTTCCTTTGTGCCTTCCTGGAGAGCCCCCCATTGTTATTTATTGGTGAAATTTAAGCTCTTTTTATGATGTTTTAATAATGGTAGTTTATATATGTAAACAATAAGTGCAGCTGACAGGCTTGCCCAAGGTCTATTTTTAACCAGAAAATACAACTGCCACCTGATACCTGAGTTATATAAAAAAAGATGAGTGTATTGTGTCTGGACTTCTAAATGCTGGATCTAAAAACCTTCATCCATATACACAGACTTGGAGCTGGAAATAATAAATAGGAGTGGATGTGAGGATAAGGGAGATCTGCATAGGTCCAGGGCTCAGAGCTGCAGGACAGCATGAAGATAGCTGGGGGAGACTGGAGACATATTGGCAGCGCATGTTCCAAAGTCTTCTGCTGCCCTCCAGGGGTTTGGGGTGGAGTTCCCATGGAGTCAGATAATCCTCTGGTCCATGCTTCTCCCCTGCCCAATCTAATCATGTTAGTCCTGTCAGGGTTGCGTATCTCTGTGTCTTTATCAGGTTCCAGCTGTCAGCATCCACCCTGTGAACAATTTTTTGTTCTAGGAACGTTTACGGAACGTTACGATCAAAACATGGAGATGCTGACAGTGTCCAGTTTTCCTACTGTTCCCAGAATGTGATCCCACTACCACTAGAACTCAGAATGACAACATAAAAGCAAAGGTAGGGCATCGCAGAGCAGTGGGTAATGCTGTCACTTTGCACCTGAAAGGTCATGGGTTCAAGGCTGAGTGGTGTGTTTACAGTACATACGTATGGCACTTTCATATAACAATATTTAATGATAAAACAATCTTTTTTAACATTAATTTAGCTACAAAGAATATTTAGGTAATAATGTTATCATGCTGACATTTACAGAACATTTGTTAAAATGTGGAAATTAACTCTACAGTAAGAACATTGTCTGCCAACTCGAGAGGACCTTCACATAACGTTGACTAAAGTTCCAGGAACATTCCCCGTTAACTGGGTAAGAGTGCGGTGTATTTTAGTCTGCTCTCCATGCAGACTCAGATGTGCCATACCTTAAAAGTGTCAAAATAACATACCTTAGCGTCAGGATAGCGTATTGCATTAGTTTGTCAACGTGGACCGTGGGTGTCACCAGCTTCAGCATTGTCATCTCTCTCAATCAAAGGGCTGTGCTGTTTTGCATGTCTACTTTTCAAAATCCTGCCATGACAGGCTTTACTACGCACGCATGTCTTTACTGAGTTTTGATGTTGTGACGTTTCTGTTCCACAAGGTAAGCAATTGTCTGGTCAATTCAGAGTTCAGTGTCTTATGTTAAGAATATTCCAGTTCTACAATCCTCCTGCCCATTAATTTGGCAAAAAAGTGAAACAAATACTACATACTGTAAATACCACAATATTAATCCATTCATGGACAAAAGAGATAAGGTGTGTTACAGTTTCTGGCAGTAACAATGCAACTGTGAATAAAAGAAAATTTATATTATATATAACAATTATATTATATATAACAAAATTTTACAACCAGTGACTCACAAAAAAAAATCTTTTTCATATTGCATATTTTCTTTTGCATATTTTCATCAGTTTAAAGAAGAAGCTGTTGTTTTATTTATTTCTAAAGAGTTGGGGGGCATTCTCCCATACAGGACAATGCACCTGTTACCATAGTGACTGTGTATTGCAGTTAGTGGAAAAGGGATGTTTGTTGTTCCAGGTGCAGTAACAAGGCTTTGATCAGACGAGATTAAAGTGTTACGGTCAGAGGTTGATTAAGTACAAGGAAATGACTGTGTTATAACAAAAAGCTACCAGGGTTAGTACTAGGGCTGGACTTTCCGTGGTGTTACTTTAATGTTACGTGAGAGGAGAAAATTACATGCAACGAGTATATGTATGAAACCTTAAATTATTTATTATCTTTGTAAGAAACACTGGATATCTCATTTTTAAATTAGCAGTGTGTCTTTGTTGTTGATTTTTTTTTTTAACGTCAAGCTGTTATTTGAGTAATTTAAAAAGTACGGCAATCATACTGCAATTTTCCATTCTTCTGGGTTTAAAAAAAGGTGAACTGTGGCAAAAAATACTGGTCACAGATCTATATGGAACTTAAAATTTGAAAAGAGAGAGAATGTTCTTGTGGTATTTGAAGTTAGTCATTAAATATTTTGTATACTTTGAGAATGCACCAGATAACTGTGATTCCGCGTGGTTTTGCTCCGATGAGATTTCACATTGTTCCACTTTCATAAGTTTAATATGAAATACTCGAGCAGTGCCAATCTCAGAGCTTAAATTTTAAACCATAATTAGAGGAGGATAATTATTACATAAACTGATTTGGATTAGGGAGATATACCAAGCAGGGTACATCCTTTGACTTCCCATTAAAATGGATTTGATTCTGTAATTCCATACACACAAGCTTACAAAAAAGCATTCTGATGCCCTAAATATGGAATTTTCTATAAAACTAGTGCCATTCCTCACAGCTTTCGATATACAACATGGACAGAGAGTTCCCACAGTCTGCTTCCATAAATGACGTAATCATAAAACGGTAGTGTGTTTCAACCGTTTGATATTAGTCGAGTCTCCCTCTAAAATTGTGATAAAAACTAAATTCCTGGTACATATAAAATGACACAAGTGTGTGGTGCATAGAGTTTTTTGAATACCAAGTGCATGCAATGGACTTATTCCTTGCTCAGTTTGAAATGATGGCATGATATGGTTTCATGTGAGGTGTTCTCCCCATCTTTTTTGCTAGACCCTTTTACAACCTGTCAAATGGACAAAAAGAAAGGAAGCTGGATATTGAGTTACACTGAGTATAGGTCTGTCCTCTGTTTATTTGCAGTGTCAGGGATTGAGAGATTACACTGTTTATAAGCAATACAACAGAAAACTGGTCAAACATTTCCTCAGGCAAAACCGGCGTCTAAAGTAGCGGGGAAGAGCTATTGACGCTTGCATTAAGATTGAAAGTTCAGGGCAAAATTTATTTGCTGTGTGGAAGTGTCTGTCATCAATCATCTTTAAAAAAATGTTGGACATGTCCATCGAGAAGTTATAGTTTTTTGCAAAGCAGCACAGGGGAGACTCTGCGATCTCTCGCTGTGTCTCAGCGAGTGGTGTTTGTTTTCATAATACCTATGGTGAAAAGTTATTGTTTCCCTTGTTAAGGGAACGGCAGAAGAAAGCCTCACTGTCGCCTACAAAGACCATAAAAAGGAACCTTCAACAGCAAACATGAGGGTGCAAAACCCCAGAAGTGAAGCTCCTTTGTCGTCCCTTAACATTTCAACGGGCCCCAAAATAATGTGTTCAGATGTCGGACCTAAAATTATCGCGCGGAGGAATTTTAAATAAAGACCATTTCCAGATATTTCTGACCTGCTACCTGTTTTATATGCTTTATATAGCACAAAGTAAGCTATGCTTTTTATGTAGGTTCTACATTTTCTCTAACAGTGATGTTCTTTGACGTCCAACCTGGGACCCGCCCTACCAATGGGACCGCAATGCAGTCAGAAGGCCTAAGAATGCCCAGCTAACTTATAAAATAATTTTATGCAGTAGGATCAAAACAGCTACTTTTTAAAGGTAAGACAGTACTTAAAATAAAATTAAAATTCTGATAATCAAAGAAACATTGATTTGCAGTGAACATGCTCCTCTGTCTTTTCTTGCAAAGCAGCAAAAACGTGCCTAAGACAGTTGCCGTTAAAAGGATTCCGAATTATGGAAAGATGCCCCAGTAATTAACATGGAAAGGGCGACGATGTCAAACACATCATGGACACAAGTAAAAGATTAGGGACCGGCCAATACAGTCACAAGAAATACGGTTGTGCTCCAAGCGTATGTGCGCTGTAATTTGTGCCCTTTGACCAAGTTCATTCACGCTCAGCGCTTTCGACAGTTGAAAATTGCCTGTCTTGCCGACGCGAATTACACCTTCATCACCTGAGCTGAAAAAGCAGCAACTGAACAAGGACTTTAATTACCTTTGGCCTGTAACAGACCCTATTATGAACCCCAAAGTCACCTCGTCCCAAAAGGGCTTTGCATCACCTTAAAAATCACAATGAAATACTGTCTGATTTGATAGGACAGCGAGTTTTTCATAACCACTGTTTGAACGAGAGTACAAACCAACCTGAAATAGAACTGCTTTTAAAAACACATAGCTTCCAAGTGATTCATTCAAATTTATTAATTCTGAATATTTGGTTTGCTGGTTTATTTTGTTTCATTTCATTTCTAAAATTCTCACTGAACTGTAGACATTTTCTGGCTCCGTGTGTGAAAACGAAGAGTAATAACCAATCTGGTAAACTCTCTGTTTTTGTTTATTGTTAAAACTTAATACAATTACTGCCACTCTCGTGTTCCAGTGTTGTGTGCTATTTTTGCCACGCTATTTCTAGCATTATTACAAATAAGAGCTAAGTCAAAATTAATGCATATAGATGAAATAAAAGCAAAATCAGTTTGTTTATTCAAACAGGTTTAACGTCACTGAGGCACTTGTCTACATTTTGTAGTTGCCTCAAGAAAATAATTGCCTTATCTGCAGCTGTCAAAATGATGAATGCCCAGGAGAGCTTAAGAGAATTGAATGATGAAAAGGGGAAAGAACCTAATCCAAGATCTTAACGGCTTTAAGAAGACATTAGCTTGAAGTTCCTCCTATGAAATCTACACAAAAATGGATTTTATATGCTGATGGAACCCGCAATCGTATATTCGTAAATTACAACTCTCTTAAAGAACAATTCATTATATGAATAGTTTTCTCTCCCCCAATATGTTAAAAAACATAAACTCGTACAATTTCAAATTCAATGTCTCATGCATAAATATGCACTTATTCTTAAAGGGTAAACAAAAGTCAAATTCCAGTGTTATACATATTCAGTATGCTATAAGCGGATAGTCCAAGAAAAATGTTTGCTGTTTCTTACAGAACTGTGACCCATCCTGCAGTTACGAGCATTTGCAGAAATCTACGTTTTACCACGCTCTTTCATGACGCCAGCCTCTGTCTGTTTGAACGCAGGGGACGATTTCTCGGCAGCTGATACGAAGCCGGACCACGTACGTCCATTGGCATTGTGATGGACGACCTTGAAATAAACATCTCCCTCTGATACATCTTCATCAGCCTTAAAAACGATAGCTCAGGATTCTGTGTATGTATTGCTGGATATATCTGTATAATATTGAAAATATTCAGTGAATGTATATGCTTCGAAATGTATGAAATACAGACACACCAATAAACATGAAAGGTTCATTTCAAGCCTCTGATCGGCAGTCTTTTCAACGGGGGGGGGTGTATCCCCCCGATAACCTGAGACACCATAAACACAAGGAGAGGTTAAATATTCTCCATCGGTCCTCTGGCCTGGGGAGAAGGGGCGCCACTGTCTCACTGATAACGATAGATGGAAGCCCTTTTGTTGGAGATGGATGTGGGAGATGGTATCAGCCAGTCTGAAAATATGTATATTTACAAATGGCTAAGCACAAAAGACAAGCAGTGGTCAGGTTATACACTACTTATCTGTGTTTCAGCTTCTGATTGTAATTCAACTACTTGTACTACGCCTTACTGCAGCAAAACAATTAAAAAAAAACATGATATTGCCTTTGCTTGAAAAATTGTTCTGCATTTTTAATCATAATTTAAGTAATCTATTTTAATATTGAGTCAAGTACTTAAGAACGTGATTAATTCTCTGTCTTAAAATTAAGTTCAAATAAATAAAATAAATCCAATGCATAAACTAAAAAAAAAAACATCTAAAATACATTTGGTCAAATTTCCTTTTGCTTTTATATTAATATGTTACATAATACCAGAAATGTTTTTGCAGACCATCTAATTTCCGTTGCCTGTGCATATCTACCAGGTTTTCTCAGACAGTTCTAAATGTGTCACATTGTTGTGTTGTTACCAAATTCATCGTGCAGTAATGAATAAATGAAAAATGTTAATATGCCATCTTAGCGACTCACATTAAAACATTAACAGCAAATCTAACAGCGAAGGCGCAGTTAGCATTTTGCAAGCATGCCGACAGTCTTCCCAGTTTAAGAAGGTCAGGACATTCACAGGTTATTAAACAATTACCATGATATTCAGAATGAACAATTCAGCCTGCATGGATGTGGAAAAGTCTTATTTCTGGATTGTAACTTTTCGTGTATTCGAGAAGCGTCCTTTAGCCACTTGATGTTATTAATAAAAATAATTGAATATTGTGAAACCGTCTGGCCGTACATGAAAAAAACAATGAAGCTGAATAAATTGCAGCCGTTTTGTCATCTCTGTGCCATATATGCATGAAGTCCACTCTTTGTTGCCTGTGGACAGCCTGCCTTATCCCCAATATAACAGGAAAACATATCCTCAACAGGCTAATGACCTCACACTTTCCACACCATTTCATTTAGCAGGTCATGCCCAGGAAAGCTACGCATATTAGTCCTGATCCTGCTGAATTATAGATTAGTCAAAGGTGAAACGATTAAAAATTGAACATTTTTTACTCAGCTAATACACAGCCTCTCGGGTTGGTTTAGACGGGATTCCCTTCTCCCATTAGGTGAAAAACTGTTATGATATCAATTACAGTGGCCATAAATATTGAAAGAAGCAGACAGATAATCCAGAAATTACTAATCATCCCTCTGGCTAGCAGGATTGGCAACTTGGTGGAAGCAAGAAGGGTAGAAAAGTCAAAGTTCAGATGCTGAAGATAGAATTAAATAACTTATGCGTTCGATTTATTAAGTGTCAAAAATTTGACAGAATGTGTGCATATAATTCTGCATATGTGTATGTATACATATTTATATTATCTAGAAATCCTAGTGCTACACTGCTTTATTGTATGGTATTTCCTGAATGCAATAATTCACTATGTGGGAACAGCATGTGATACGAAGTAGTTTAATTCCATGAAACCTCTTTCTTATAAAAATAGAGACAGGAAATGAGTTTTCTAAAATCCTAACAGTTGATTAGTCTGGTTAAAGATAGTCTGATGTATTTTTAATGGCTTAATTGACCATTGAGGTGATGTAATGTTGATTAGTCTGATAAGAACCAAGCTGAAGTTATTTGACGTGTGAGTGTCTCACCTAATCCCTTTCAGTGGTACTTGTGAACAAACAGCGGGTTTTTTTTGATAACTCTTCCTCACAAAGCCCCGTGATTATAAAATATTTACTTAAACTATTTAAATCACCTTTCAGATGTGTCAGCTCAGAAATGGTCTTTATGACGCCTGGCAGGTGATAAGGTGTGGTTCTTCTGATATGCCAGTATACAAGCTTCCTGTCATTAGTGATGTAGTAAAAGCACCCATTTTAATGCGATAATGCATTGGCTTGTCCAAGTAAATATTCCTGACATACATCATGGAGAAAATAAATTTATGTATTTTGTTATTATAACCACGACAATTGAAAATATTGCTATTATTAGTCGTAGTCTAAGTCAAACTTTTTCAACACAGCTTCCAGGTAGAACAATTTTTTTTTCCGAAAAAAAAGAAAAAATCAACGTGAGTACATAAAGCCAGCAGAGGCAAAACTAAGATAGGGAGGATTAATGCAGACAACCACACAGCGACGGGCTTTAACGGTCAACAGTGTGACGGTGCGGAAAAATTCATTTATTTTAGCGCTAGACAGACAAGCGGGAAGAGAGGATGATGCGCAGGACTACAGAGGATGCAGCTCCGCCTTGGCGCTGTTTCCAGCAAGTACGTCCGCGAAAGGGTCAAACGTGTTACTACATGGTACAGGTACAGGTGAACGTGTACCTGACGCAGGTCCAAGGCCATTGTTCAAGCTTCGAGGACAGAAAGCGTAATATTTACCCACATGGCGATTCCTTACAGCGGAGAAAGAGCATACAGAGTAGAGTTTCACCGTTATTTGCTTACATGGAGAATATACAAACAATAAAATTAAAAATTGGATCTGAAAGGCTGAGTCACCTTAATATGGCCCATGTGCATGTTTTTGTAATGTCTATATTTTAATTTTGCTGAAAATGACCGTTTTTAACGTATGAAAAATATGAGCGTCTTGAGCAGTAGAGCATTGTGCTCACTGCTGTAATATTATCATTGTCCACCAGCACTGCATTTGAAAATTATTATGAAGCAAGATAGATTTTTGACACATTGAGTGTGTTTGACCAGAAATAAATACACCACATTGTTTATAAAAAAAAAACCTAAAACAGAGATCATATGCTTACTTCCGAATGATACATTACATATAATTTAAAAGTATGATAATGAAGATTGTGTGTCGCTTTGTGTGCAGGCCTTATGTTTCGCTTCTCGATCCGAAATCCGTCGTGTGCCCTTTTAAACATACCTGCAAATGCGCAGGAGCATTCGTGGCCTCTGCCTCACCCCACTTTTTCCTCTCCCGGTGCCATGTAGAGGCGGTAGACGTAAACACAAAGCCGCCGCAGTCTGCTGTAAATGATAGGGCCTTTGTATTATTGGGGACCGTGTGAAGAAGTTCCTCCCTATCTGATTACTGTGGAATCCAGCGCGGAGGTTTCAGAACAGCCGGGTAAGGAGGTAAGAGACTCTGGCATCTTCTCACCTACGGCCGCACATTAATGCCCGTGACATTTTCCTGAGGGGATGCCAGGCCACTCCTTAATTTCCCCCAGGTTGGCTTAATTGAAGTCACGCATGTGTGAGTGTTTGCATCGGCTCGGTTCTACGTCATCCCCAGACCCACGGGCCAAACCTCAAAAATCCTCCAATTTCCCTTTTTAGAGTTAAAAACCTCACCGGGGTGATATTGCTTGCTAGGCTTGTTGCAAAAACCTGGAGAAATGCTTCTAGTTACATGTCAATTTATGTGAAAGTAATTCTGCAGCCAACGCAGGCCTGGGGTATTACATTCTTATAACATTACATCTGATTTACATAATGCAATTAGTTGTTTTAAGTAACTGTATGATTAATATGCAACCTTGTCTGTTATTAGTTCATTACTGTACAATGTTCTGTGTCAGGTGTGATTCCCCATGTCAAAACTCACAAGATGTACTCTTCTTTCTAACTGGTATTGACAGGTTTTATTATTTTGCACGCAACACCTAAATAACCAAAAAATTGCTACATCATTGACTACAACCGTGAACTAAGTGTCTTGAAAGAGAAATATAGACCTCCCTAAGGCTTGACGGCATCTGTTCTACACGTGCCCAGGACAGAAATCTGCTTTCGCTGCATTAATACAAATTAATTTAGTTTGCATTGAAGCAAATATTTGAATTAGTGGCACTGGCACTTAAATTTACATGTAGTTTGCCTGCAGTTTGAAATCATTTGGCAGATCTAAATGACACTGGCATGCTGGCGTCCACAAATCATTGCCATACACGCGACGATATCGCTGTTTCAGCGCGTCAGTGTGAGGCGCGCGCTCGGGACGCACACGGCATGCATTGCTGCTCTAAGACTGAAAGCCTTATTGAAAACTTATTTAGCAAAGATTGTGTTCCATTCTGAGCCGCGTCCAGATCGAAAAGGAACACAAGTCCTATCCTGTTACTGACTCTGAAATAATTAACTGCCCCTTGTTCCTTCTTGAGGCTTTAATTGACAGCACGTGAAAGCAATAACAGGCTAACGGCTGCGTCTTCTCCGGTAAGCTATGTAGGCCATTCCTCACGGCGGACACCAGAGGGCGCCATACATTAATTTCAATTCACTTACCACATTCTTAGCAGGGCGCTCTGCTCTTTTGCCCATGTAGCTAGTCTTTAATTCTTGCCTTTTGGATATGATATAATGTGAACTTGAAATTACATTTTTATGCATTTTTATAGATGGGAAAATTGCACAAAGCCATTACATGGGCTACAAGTTTCCTAATCAGAGCGTCTCTGCTGTTCGGTTGGGAACACGTTTCTTGACTGTTCACAGAATTGCAAATACCGTGGTTTACAATAGCTGGAGGATTATCTCAATAAAGAATCAGGAAGTATGGAGGTTTGCTGGTCACTCCTGTCTCCATGCTATTAACAGCGGATTAGTGCTGGTGCGTTACGTTCTGCTTTGAAGGGGATGCCTCACACATTTCTTGGTACAGAAAATCAGGAAGGAGCCTAAATTAACGAGAGATTTTGAGAGACACAGCGTTGTTGTTGGTGATCGTCTTTAATCTGTGTTTTTTTCTATCGCTGTTAAATTGAATCATATGGCTCTTTTCAAAAGAGGGAAACCTCTTTCAGCTGTAAATGTAAGGCCAGATAAAAGCGCAGTGTCTCCAACTACAAGCTGCTTGTGGTATTGTATTTCTGGAGGTTTGCTAAGTCAGATGCATAAATATCAGGGTTAATTACCATTGCTAGGGTGAATAGTATTTCCAGGCATTCAGATCATGTTCATCACAGACATTGGAAATGAAGCTTATTTTTTTATATATAAATATTTCCGTTTCATACCCTTCTCTTCCTTGTGCATAGTATGGGGCAAAAAGCCGTAAAACTGAACATACAAAAACACATCATGAAATGCATCAAAAGACACCCTAGTTAAAGATAATCACAAAGGAATATAGATAGACTAACTAGTTAATTGAGATTTAATTGGAAGCATTGTGCTTTCATTTTATGCAGGACAACTCAAGTTTCCAGATTAAAAAAAAAAACATAATAAACTTTGAATAATAAACCGAATCAGTATTATTTCTTTCGCTTGTAATAATTTTTAAACAACAAATGAGTAAGACTAAATGTTTTGTAATGCGATTTTTAATATGATACAAGCCACTTTCAGAACTCGAAGTTGTACGTCCTATTCTGTATGATTTAGGTAAATTGGGTGATACTGCCCTCTGCAGGTGAAAATAAGCATTTCTGTCCATCTGCTGCTCCAGCTAAGGAGGCGGGGACAGGCTTCTCGCATCCAGCATTCCACCAAGTAGAGCACGATTCCAGTTTTTTAAATTTTTGTTTATCTGTGCTCGTTTAAGCCTTTCGGAATGTGTGGGATAGATCTCAGTTATCTCTTCTTTATTCTGCACCCATGCTGAAGAAAAACATATTGCTGTACTTTCAAGTCAAGAAATAAACAACAAAGTAAAAATGCGCATACTGCAATTTTGTAATATTACACCCTTAATTACAGTCTATCTCTGTACCAGCTTCACAATAATCCTACACAAGACAGCATTAACCTCTGCTGTCACAGATATGACCCTTTCTCTTGCAGACGACACCCAGAATCATCCTAAGTGCCACAAACACGAGGCAGCTCTTCATCAAAGACTGACCACCACCTACTACAATGGAAATAGGCCTCAAAGGGCCAACCCTGATGCAGCAAAGTAAGGCATGATAGCTGCATCAGACAAGCACCGACCGCCGATTAACTGGGTGAAATCTTTGGTCTTTCACCAGGATGTTCCATCTGCATGAAAGATTCCCAAGATTCACATTCTGCTTATTCACCTCCCTACAAAGCGCTTTGGGACAACTTTGTTGGGAAAGGCGCTATATAACAATAAATTGAATTGAATTGAATATTCAAGGTATTCCAGAAAAATGTCATTTTTTACAGCGACACCTTTCTGAATGCATTCCTAGTGGTCAATTTACTCAGTAAACTAATTTATCAGTAAATTATAAAGCATAATACCACCTTGTTGTCACTAAATATATGTTGCTTTTGATCAAATATTTACCCTCTGATGCATGCTTATGGCCAGAAGAAACATTTTAGAATATATTTTCCCCAGGGCCAAAATATCATGTCTAAGTGTTTCTTGTGAGGTTACATTGTAAATGAAATATCCAAACTCCCAGCATCGATTTGACTGGGAGGGACACATTGCTACAATTTCTTAAAATTTTAAGCAGGAGTCTCACTCTTCTATGTCATAATATTTTCAATCCGATTTACGAGTGAGAATGATGGAAACAGGGCTTCATTAAGGTGGTCCTTGGCTGGCTGGACTTTCCTTATCTCTGGGGCCCAGCAGCAGTTGGTGGGGGGGACGGGGACGAGAGGGGGGGTTTAAGCCTGCAGGCCTCCATTCATTCAGGCTGCAGTCCGTGCAGAGGTTTGCTTTACCCACTGGGGTTTACTGAAGCCTGCACACCTTCACACAGAGGATGCATTATCATGCTCGCATAACAGCCATCAGTGTGGTGCTCTCGGCTCATGTCAGCCATACTTAGTCAACCTGCTCATTAGCGTCAGTACTGCAGCCTGTGGCTGTTTGGCTGGCCGAAAGGCAGGGCGTTTCTTCACAAAGAGCGGATCCAAATTAATCTGTCCTCATTCGGGAGCGATTGTCAAGGATTTTTTTTTTCCATTAATGAAAAGACTTCTGAAAGCCCCTTGAAATGGTTAAACCAAATCAGGTGCAACAAATAACATTTGTTACAAATCTGTAGTATTACTTCAGTCTTCGCTAACAGACGCCTACCTTAAAATATATTGTCTGAAAAATTTGAAACCATTTCCTAGTCAGTATAACCCAGGTGGATACAGGGGAACAAAACTGTCTCGAGTCTCCAACGATTGTTTCAGCGCGTCAGAGTGACAGACTGAGTTTTCTTTTGAAATACACAGCACAAAAGCCAGACCAGCCATTGCTGCCAATAAATTAAAAAGCAGAGTTACACACCCATCATAATTTACGAATTTAAGTCTTTTTTTTAATGAATGCGGTATCCAGTGTACCTGTGCTCATACTTGTACAGATGCCAAATGAAACTTCATGTTCACTCCCAATTATATTGGCAAAATGTACCCTGTACCCTTCACTGTGTTCTTATAACATAAAAGCAAGGACCAGCATAGTCACTCCACAGAGCGTAAGATTTATTTTGCATTCTTGGCCTCCTCATCCCAGGAAGAGGCTCTTAGCCTTTTAAGGGTAGGCACTATAAAAAATACTTAAACTGTAGTCATTTAAGTCAAGCCATTAATTTACTTAAATACCTGTAATTTTAAACTAAAAATTATTTTGCAACTAAATTTATTAACCTGGTTTGCCAGAAATATTTCTGACTATGAGTGTAACTTTCAGGAGTTTTAACGTTCACTTTTTCATGCAACTATTTCGTAATGTATTTATAAGGTCCCGTTTTTCTTTCTGGAGCCTGCAACTTAAGGTGAGGGGGGCAGTGCGTCTCTGTGTTTTTCTGACTGCTCATCCCACACTGCTTTCCAACCTGCACGAGCAGAGAGGCGTCTCTTAAAGGGCACCAGTGCGTGAAGGGGAACTAGGGCCACGTAAACAAGGGGATCGGAAGGCCGCTATTTTCGCCTGCGCACGCGGCACACGCAGGCCGCGCACCGGCGGTGGAAATTGGTAGCTGCCATGTGAAATACTGTATGCTGTTTTTTTTAAAAAAAAAAAAAAAAACGCCCACATTCAAAATAAACATCCCCTTTAAATCCCAAAGAAAATAGTATCTGTTAATGGAAGACAGGGGCTGAAAAGCTGACCAGGGAGACTTGCTGCCTTGTTCATTCCGGTAGGGGTGCGGAGACCCCTGGGTCTCCGAGACGACAGGTGGAGTAGGAGGGCCACTCCTCCTATACCTTTACCCATCAATCTCTGCAGCAGAGTCAGCTGTTCAGGAGAGACAAAAGTCAAAATTGTGCCTAGCATAAATATGCTCACACACACATGAATACGGCTATACGTGTACGTTTTTTTTAATTTATTGATAGGAATATCTAAGTTTAATTCTAAATTAATGTTCTCTATATATGATTGTTCTGTTGGACAATGCTTAGCATGATTCAATAGTTTTCTCCTACAAAAGCCTGAAAACAGCAAAAGTATCAACAAAAAACAATATTACACAACGTTAAATACTATATGCAATTCTTATCACGTGCATGAAGGATCTCAAAAAGGGGATTTAGGTAAAAAGCAGCTCTCTTTGAGTTGGGAAAGTGGCCAGTTGCTTAAAATAAAAGCTTGCCGATCTTGAAGCGATCCTGAAATAGTAGCCATAGCGGAGTCTCGCCACATCACCTCATTCATTCTGCTCGCATTCGCTTCTCTGTCCGCTTTTTAAATGCAAATATTCCGCTCAGAGGTAGCATATAGAAGCAGATAGGTAACAATGGGTCAGATTGTGTGAAAAGAGCTATATACGGACTGGCAAGCAGTTAGCATCTCAACTCGTGACTCGGACTCAACTGGGTGACTCAAAGCTTTGCTTATCTTGCTGCTAAGTAGAGTACAAATCCCGCATTGCTTCAGTAAATAGCCAGCTGGATAAACAGCTTTTATTTTTAGTTAATTTAGGCCAAAGTGCCACCAGAGCAACAGAACAAAAGAACTAAACAAATAGTGGTGGGCAAAGGCCTCTATAAAAGTCAGTGATATCTGGAAAGAGCTTTTCCTGTAATTCTGAACCCAGCCATATAACTGGGTTCCATTTTAGCCGCAGAGGTTTGCAGAAGTACGCTGTGTTTCCTTTACATATTTGCATAGAAGCTAGACGATGCTTTCACATTCCAAGCAGGGTGCTTAAGGACCATTTTATCGTGCAGAGCAGCAATTCAATAGATGCCGCCCTTCTTCTCTTTTTAAAGTGTATCAGAAGGATGAAAAGTAATTAAAAGTGTTATAATAGCATTCTTTTGTCATCCTCGCATATTCATTTTGGGTAATATACAGTCAGCTGAGCGAAAACAGAAGGCACGTTATTACAGGGATACATAATACGAATGATATATAAATAAACAGATACCTTCTTCGTAATTCTTGGGATGTATAGGGTGTTCTTTGTGCGTCTGGGAGCACCACATCTGGACTTTTTGTGGGGACTGTACTTTAAAGGTACCTGTGTAAGCAGAGGCGCACAATGACAGGAACAGGGCCGGGTAGAGGATAGGTAATTTCACTGACTTCGGTCAGACACGCATGTGGGCAGCTTGGATGACTCTTTCATTTAGAGCAGAATGAGGGAGGCTGGTGTGAGGCTACTTCAGATGGATTAACATGCTCTGTGATCACACGGCGAGCAAGTCAACAATTAAGTAACGTAACTCCCTATTCCCATCCGAACGCCTATCGTCTATAACCCATTATCCAGCACAGGATCACAGTCAGCTTGCCCCAGGAATCACCGGAGGGGGCAGGGAGTTACCCTGAATAACGGGGTGCCAGTCATTCTGAACTCAGAAAAAAGAAAAGTGCTGGTCACAGACTGGATTTCTAATCCCTAGAGGTACCCAGGATACATTTAGGAAAATTTTTGCCTTGTGGTAAACCTGGCAAAATCTTGCTTTTGGAACAAGTCTATTTTCAAAGATATTTCAGAACAATGTGGATACGTTCAGTTACATTTATATGGCATGTATTTTAACAACATGCAGTCCTATATGATCTGTATGGTGGAATTAATGTCTCAACAGAATCATCACTGAGGGTATTTTACCCCTGTTTTTTTCCTGAAAGAAAATACTTGCCTTAAATGGACCCGCAAGACTGCAGGCCTTATCCGTTGTAAATAGGAAGGCTTTGTACATGAGGTAGGGCCAAGAGAGGAGGTATGAAGACTCCCTTTAGTTGCTGTGCAAGTGGACAGAGCAGGCCATAGAGTGAGCAAGGCATCTCGGGATGACAGATGTGGGAGCGTGTTTCCTGCTAACAACATGCCCTTTAAAGGGGGCCCTTACTCGCCTCGCTCTGAAAAGCAGAAAAAAAAGGAGAAAGAAAAACAAGGCTGCACTGCTGGCCCGCTACAGCTTAGCCACTGTGAGTTTCCCGGCACTCTCGCCACACGCGATTACAGACAGCCCACTGTGCAGGTCTGCATGTTACCCAGAGACCCGGAGCACGCGCTGACGTAAGCGGCCCCAGTTTACGTAATGCTCAAGCAAAAGGATTTTTCCAAGTTTTCGTTTTGTTATCAGACATATTGTAGGCAGAGGCTTCAATCGCTGGGTCATTCTCACAAACTGAATTACTTCTCCCAGATTCCTGGGTGTGGTGTAAGTTTTAAAAAAAGTCCTAAAAATAGCAAATATGTAGTGGGTATATATACACATATATTGGACTATATATACATATTTATATCATCTGATATATTAGGTTAATCATCTATCCATCCATTTCCCATAACCATTTATCCTATCGTGAGTCACAGGAGGTCTGGAGCCTATCCCAGAGGCTACGGGCACAAAGCAGGGAACAACCCAGGACAGGGTGCCAATCTATTAAAGGGCGCACTCACACACCATTCACTTACACACGCACACCTGTGGGCAATTTGGCAACTCCATTTAACCTCAGCATGTTTTTTGGACTGTGGGGGGAAAGCAGAGAACCCAGAGGAAACCCCACAATGACACAGGGAGAACACGCAAACTCCACACAAACGGAACCCAGACAGAGACCTTAACCCAGGTCCAGAGGAATGAGGTAACAGCACCAGTCATTGTACCACCGTGCTGCCCCTGCTTTAGCATGTCTTTATGAAAAAACAAAAGGAACTTAAGATGAATAAATATCTGGCTTTCTAATGGGGGCAGAGTATAGCTCAGTGGCTTATGGATCTGGAAGGGTTTAAATGCTGCGGCTGGCAGAGTCATCGTGCTCTGGAGCAAGGCCCTTAAGTCCAGCTGCTCCACGGATGCTGACTCACTTTGCTCACTGACCCCGAACTTTCAACGCTTTGGATGAAAGTGTCTGATAAATTAATGGACCAGCTGAGCATCATGACTACACATATTTATGATTTAGCATTTTTTGATGTTTATATATTCTGTTTGCAATCCAAGTTAAAATGGCAATGGGTTTTTTTTTTACGCGTCATTAAGTGTTGTTGTGCCTGGTTGATTGACTCACGACTCAACATATATGCTCTAGTGATCTAAAAAATGCTCACGAGAGAGCCGGCTCTTCCTAATCATGCTCAACAAATAAGGACATGTCCAATATGATATCTTAATACCTACTGATCAGTGGAAAAAAATAATTTCAGTGTGTTCATTCAATAGTAACTGATGTGTTAATTTGTTAGCCTATTGCACATCACACGCCATGCTCAAAGCAGGCAAAAACTTGGTCCTTTGTAAAAGGACATCATTCTGGCTCTCTGCTAGCTCCTCACTGTACTGGCAAGCCTGGGCCTTACAGCATCACACTGCTCTTGCAAGTCCCGCCGATGTGTGAGACACAGTGTTATGTTCCCTGCTTGTGATTGCCACCATGTGCAGTCTGTGGTTTGCTGGGTACGCCGAATTCCTGCTGACTCACAACTGCCGACTGCCCCGGTTAAAGAATTACTGAAAAGGTCGGCTCAGATTTCCCATGAGATTCATCACAGTCATTCCTCAGTTATTTGATAGCTTCACCCCTATCGAAAGCTGTTCACCATTTGGATTCATATGTCTTGGGCTATTTAGTGTTATTTAGCTAGCTAAAACCAAAAGCTACCAGCAAAACATATGGCTCTTGGCACAAGGCTTTGACCACCAACTACGGTGTACCTGTAGTTTTTACTGATGTGTCTCAAAATGTGGCAGCACCTTGGTCCTCTATTGTGAGCCCTGGAGGGGGTGGAGGAAGCCGACCTCAGAAACATTCCCGAGAAACAGCCCAGGCGCTGATTGTGCACAAAAGGTGCCATTGAGGTGCGTCTGTGCAAGGAATAGCTGCAACTCTGTGATTCCTACTTACACTGGCTCTGGGAGCATTTCTTAAACAAACTCCGTGCCAGGTTGGAAAAACTAGTGACACTGGTCCCTTTTCTCTCCATTAAAGCATGGTTGTTAATCATTCTAACCTCAGTATGCACGTACTGAGTTGAGTCATCGTAAGTGTTATCATCCAAAGTGTATAGATACGTAGATATATTTTTAGCTTAATGTTTTGCCGACCTATAACCAGAGGCCTAATTAATGTTTACAGTGACCTTGGCTATACTGGCTGCATTTATCTTTATGCAAAAAAAAAATGTTAAGCATGCTGAAAAATTTTTTTTTCCTTTGTACTTCTTTTGTAATGGCACAGAAATGGCAAGAGATTTGATGCTGAAATACAGGGTGTTCCCGTCTAGGACACATCAGGATTACAGTGTGCAGGGGGAAACCAAAATTAGCTTGGGCTATTTGCAGTAAAGTTTAAAAAAAATCTAAGAGGTTCTGAATATAACGTCCGGGTGTGTTCTCTAGGAGTCTGAAATTCAACATCTGCTGGAAACCAAATGTCATCATGGCGCCCCTAGAAGGAGAGCTACCCCCCCTTTGATGTATTTGTTCTGCACCTCATTGCACAGTTGTCAGCTTATCTTAACTTTCCATCACAATTGCATTGGTCTGACCTCTTGAAAATGATGACATGTTAATGCAGTATTACAAATAAAACAAGGGTTCAATTGTTCTGCATTGGTGATTTTTTTAAACAAAACCTCCCGAAACCTGCTAATTGTCATACGAGACTGTAATTAGAAAAGTACATTGAAAATGAAATCTCTTACGGGGCTCCAGAAAGCATTAAGCATTCTCAGATGGAAAAATCCTGCCATCTAGAAATTAAGTCATATGCTGTGGAATTCATTGTTCTATACTGGATCAGAAACTGAATTTTTCCAGCTGAGTTTATCTGGACTTTTTAGAAAGTATGAAGCTATGATATGATTGACTGTTTATAATGGAACAGTCATTTCCTTTACTATGTTTATGCAGGGCTATGCTGTCCCAAGTAGGTAGGATCTACCCTTGATGGATGGATATGAACCAAAGTGACACAAGAAAAAGGACAGATGTTCCGTGCATTTAGAATTCACCTGGAGGCAGAGCTATTATACAGGAGTCTTTTAAAATCCTTTTGTTCTATTTTAATTTCTTATAAGAACTTGACACGTGTCAATGTTCTGATCATCAGATGCCACAAAAGAAAAGGGATCAGTCACCATGTCATATGAATAGAATTCTGTGGTCTCATCTACTGTCAAATTAGTGTTTATTAGATGACCAGACCGCAAGAATAGATTAGAGACTAAAAAACTGAGAGATGAAAGCAGGCATTAAGAGGCAGATTAAATGAATACCTCACTTTTGAGATTTAACTCAATACGTTAATAACTATTTAAGTTTATCATCTGCAAGGTTCAAGCTTTCTTCAGCCTTAAATGCTACCACATATTTACATCGGTTTAAGGCTGAAACACTGAGGATTCATAAGGGAACAGATACAACACTGTTATCATTGATCACCAATGAGCCCAAATAATGCAATAATTGCTCGGTTTGTTTAATTCACATATATGTTCTAATTTCACTTGAATTAAGCATACCTCAAATATTGACTTACCTTGATAATAAATGACACTTTTGCATTTCTCTAATGGTAGTATCAAATGGTGAGGGGTGTGGTGGAGGAAAGAATCAGTGTTTTTTTTTCCTTCCCCATTCATTTTCATTTCAATTCAATTCATTCATTTTTGGACCACCCTGATGTGTGTGTGTCCGCGTTGCCTTTGTTGATGTTTACAAATTAGTGTTTAGAACCAGGTTCCTGTGCAAAAAAAGTATGTATATACATAAATCCAATTTTGCTGTAATTCCTGGAGAATAACTTATTTGGAAAATCATCACGACGTCTTTTGCACAGGTAGCTGGTTCTAACCTCTGACTAGTGAGCATCAACAAAGACAATGTGAGCCGCTAGACCAGCAGTTGAACAGAGACCCCATTGATGGTGTGACCTTGGCGTGCACTGAAGGCGCCTGTCCACCAGGCTGCAATCTAAGGAGGCAAGCTGAAAGCAATAGCCCATTCAGAAGGTTTCAGGCCAGCTCGCCCATCTGATGTGGAGTTTACCCTGCACGGGCTCCCCTTAGTGAGGAGCATTCAAACATGGTGTTTGATGTGAAACAAAGCCTTCAGCTATGCAAGTCTTATCTCTCCATTCAACCACCAAAAGCATGCATACACTGGCACTAGCATGCAGAGTTTAAGATGCAGTACTGTATTGTTTTAAATAAGGAAGTCTGAATTACGCTTTGCCTCACACACTGCTGAACTGCAGCCTTTGCAACTGCATCACTAAGAGAACCCAGAATTACTAAAATACTAAAATAAAATAAATTTAAACGGTATCATAGTTAGACAGTGTTTTATTATACTTAAGTTTATCTCACGTAACAATTTTTAATTCTTGGAATGTTTACCGAATGTTATGATAAGTGTCCAGTCTTCGCAGAATATATAATACAACTACCACTACAACTAAGAATAATAACATGCAAACTCAGAATGGCACAGCAGAGCAGTGGGAAGCACTGTGGCTTTGTATCTCTAAGGTCACGGGTTCAAGTAGTGTTGTTTTTGTCAACGAAATTTTTGAAGTGACGGAGACGAGACGAGACGCAACGTAAATGCTGGTCATGTGACGATAACTATAACGAAATATGTCGCGTAATATTGTTGACGAATAAAAACTAGACTAAATTTGGTTTACAAAATAAAAACTATACTAAAAAGTCTCTTCATTTTCGTTGACGAAAACGAGACGAGTCGTTATTTAATCTCGCTTAAACGCGTTATTGTTATTATGCAGTATTTTTGTTTCCTATGTCTCCCGTTCGGGTGCACAGATGGCGGAGAAATGCGGCCACAGAATAATGGAAAAAACACCACAAACCTTAAAACCTTAAAAGACATCTCAAGGCATTCCATAATGACATTGAGGTAAATAAAGACATAAACGTAATGTTACTTTCTATTTTAGATAGCTCATGCCAACTGTGGTTAACATGATATCATTAGCAATAGATCTTAGACTGCTAGCTTTAGACGTTTCGGAGAAAATTATATTTCATAAGCATGGACACTTGGCAATCTGCACAAAACGTCTTTCTGGTAAGATGCCTGATAAGAATACGTGGGTAAAGGGAACACTTTGATGCCATGTAGGCATTTTAGCAAGCTAAAGCTAAGTAACAAACTGAAAACAACAGCTCAGTTGTCATGAATCCTGGCGATCTAAACTTTCAAGCTTTCATTACTGCGTGACTAGATATATGTCGAGAGAGGTAGTGTTTGAAAGACTGAAAGAGCGTTTTTCTAAACATCGTGCGTGGGTCTGGCTTGCCAGGCTAATTACCATCCACGTAGGGGTAGGCTCTGGCTACAGCTCATGTAAATACCTGCTAATTCTGAAATAATGTTGTTGTGGAAAGGATGTTCGTGAATGATTCAGAGCATGATGCATTTTAATTGGCATCTGTTATGGTCTTGTGAGGCCTATTATTATTATTTTTTTGTTAAACAATTGTAGCTGAAAATAAACAGCCAAATTATAACCAATAGTTTCAATCATTGAGGGCAAAATAGACCTAATAGCAAAGATTTATGCTACTTCATATTTACAACAGTTAGATTTTCCAGAGGCTGCATCTGCCCTGACATTGTATCTATTCCCATGCTAGATTCTAGAAACAGCTTCAGTGAAGCAAGTCCTGCGCATGAAGATGGACGTTATTTTATTTATTTAAATTGTGTACGTCTAAGTTCAAACATGTTTGGTTGGCAAAATAAATGGTATAAATTCAAATCAGAGCATCTTCCGTGTCTGGAATGGATGTAGAGTATTCTTGAGTCTATAAGGTGACAATATATAATAATAAGAACCTTGTTTTAATTGTGAAATGCGTTTGACTAAAAGAAAATTTTGTTTTTGTCTGTTCTACTAGGTACTTGTACTATATTGACTAGGTAAAATAGAATTGCATTACTAAAATAAAGAGACAAATACAATTTTCATTGACTCAAACTAGACTGTCATAAATGTCATAAGTTTTTGTTGACTAAATCTAGACTAAAATAGTCATGGATAATTCTGACTAAAATATGACTAAAATGCTCAGACTTTTAGTCGACTTAAACTTGACTAGATTAAAATGAGTATGGACGTGAGTAAGACTAATAATAACTAAAATGACAGCTTGAGGCAAAGACTAGACTAAAACTAAAATTAAGACAGGCCGCCAAAAACAACTATAGGTTCAAGGCTGGAAGATGTGTAGGCAGTATATACACATGCAGTGCTATTATAAAATAGGGTTTTTAATGTAACACAATACTTTTCAAAATGAATTACACCAAAAATATAATCGGGTAATAATTTTACTGGGCTAACATTAACAGAGCTTTTATTAAAATGCAATATGCGGAAATAACATTCCATTAATGTTACAGCAAAAACGTTCTTTGCCAACTCTGAGAAAAGCGCTACGTAACGTTGGCTAAAGTTCTGGCAACGTTCTGTTAGCTTAGCATTGTGTAAATATGCATACAAACAAATTTCATAATAAAAAATGTGTGACTGTGAGCCCTACAATGGACTGGCATCCCATCCAAGGTGTCCCCTGCCTCACGGCCTACGCTTCCAGCTATAGGTTCATCACAGCCCAGAGCTGGCTAAGACACTTGGATAATGGATGCATGGATGAATTACAAAAGCGGGATTTTTTAACTTTTACCAAGTCTCTACTGTAGACGTGCAGTATTTATCGGTACATTTTTTGCATTCTTTAAAGTGACTGTCATTTGCTCTGAAGCCTTGCTAAAAAGAGCATTAAAAATTACACTGAAAACTACTGACATGATAGATATAGCAGTAGTGGTGAAGTTGAGGGCCTCTAAGCCATTGTTCAATCACCAGGGAATTGCCTCACTCTTAGGAAAAGAGCTCAACCTCATTCACTTCACTGACCTGTCCAAATATATAAAGAGGTTCAACATTATAAGTTCTTTTGGCTTGAAGCAGTGGTTTAGCACTGAAATAATAATGATAGACTCTTCAGATAGAAAGCTGAGTACAGAAAAGCACTCCATAAAGCAATAGCAAACTGTGATTGATATATTTAAAGGCACTACAGACTCTTGAGACATAGACCAACATCATTCATGCCACAAGAATGTGTATTCTGGCTACGACTGTAAGAAGCTTTATATAATATATTGATACACTCTTTTGAGTTCATAGCAATCAGCCATAAATTGTCCTAAAAAAACAGCCAAATTTAGAAAATGAGCACGAGTGAAGTCTCTTTATCTATATCTATGTTTTTCAGCCATTTATCTACTTCAGAAGACTTGTACAGCATTGTGTTTTGCCCCCGAGCTGAAATCCACATCACTCTGTGTTATCATTACGGTAAGACCATAAGAAGAGACAATAAAGAATGGAACACAAGGATATTTTATCGCCACCTGAATCCAGTTGGTGAATATTGGTCAGAGTAAGAGTAATTCTTGCAATAAAATGATATAGTGATGTGTACTCTGTTTGGGAATACATTCCATTTCCCCAAATGAACATACTACTGTGGCATGTACACCATGTATTCCGGAATGCATTCATCAATTCTAATACAAATCAAGAGGTGGAACTGGAGCTGGAATTTAAATCTCCCTGAAATTCAAATTCAATTCCATTTATGTTCCCCATAGTTATTTTTCCAATCCCAACTCCAGTTCCATTTCCTGATTTGGATTGGAACTGATGAATGTACTGCGGAATGACCCCAACCCGGGTGTATATTTAAGATCTGATCCTTTTACTGATTCATAGGAACAGAGGCTTCTCTTTATTAGAAACCAGCCACAGCACTGCACTCAAATGAGGGGGGTCACAAAGACACTCTCCCTTTGCTTAAAAGATCAGCTGGCAGATGATAGACCGAATTATAAAAAGTAAAAAATGATGCATATGGATAGATTGAAAGATGAGTTCACAGTGAGGCCACTGAGTTCTTTATGACACTGAATTGCAGTCGTGACCAAGCTTGTATAATGTATTGCTGTCACCAGAATTTCCAGTAAGCTGATACTTATTACTGTTTTGGCATTCCTAAGAACTGGTTCAGGACATCAATATACATACTATTTATTTTCTAAAAATAGCACTGAAACAGCATCAATTTTTCTCACAAAGTAAATCCAAGGTAAATCAGTCAAATTAAGTTCCTGACCTGCTTAACAATATTTTTTCGTGGGCATTATTCATTATGTTATTAATGACACCATAGTGAAACTCTTGTGAAAGGACTATGGTTCCACCCAAATGTAATTCTTGCCTACAAAGAAATTGCCTTAAGAGGGCTTTAGCTGCTGATAAACATTACCTAACGTGTTCTGAATCCTCCTTTAATATGCCCCCTGTACTGCTTCAATTTTAATGGGATTTAACACCCATACAGATGCTGAGGGCGAATGTCACCTGCTCTGCTCTTCAGCTCTTCACAACACTTCCAGCCTTCTGCAAAGCATCTGTGACTCATCCTAGGTGACGTGTCACACCCTGGACACCATATTGTTTGAACTGCCACCACCCAGTAGAATGTACAGGGCAGTCAATCCACACAAAGCACCAGACTTAGGAACAGCTTTTAATCCAATGTGTAACCAGTTACTAGGCTGAACCTGATGCAAAAGCACTCAAATGACTAATGACTATTTCGTACTTTGTGCGTGTGGTTAAACATTACATGTCCTGTCTTGTGTTTGCACCACTCAGAGAGCTGCTATTGCAATCTCATCGTAATATAAAGTACAATGACAACAAAGAACTGAACCGTAAATCTTGAGAGATTTCCAGCTGTTGTGTTTGATCCCTCAGAATGCTAACAGTTCGCTGTTTCCCAGCACATGCCTTCTGCTAGTCAGAGCTCATATTAAGTTCATGACTTTGGTGCTGGCAAAGAATGCTGTCAGGTCAACAGTGCAGTCTCACCCCAAAACCATAATCGCCGTCTGCATCAGAGACTACATCATGTCTGTCACAGTGGTTCATTTTCACTTTTATTCTCATCTTATCATTATTATGGTGACTCATTTTTTTTAATTTCATCTACTTAAACCAGTGGTCTTTTTTTGGCTACAGTATATTATACAGCCAAAGGATTTTGGGTCTGAATCCCTCTTCTGGGTCTCTGCATGCAGTCTGCACAGGCCTCCTGTGGGCATCCCACAATCCTCCTGTGATCAAGACATGGTTTATTTGAATGGATTGCCCATAATGGGTGGTTGTGTGCTCTGTGATGGATCGCTATACTGCCAGGGTGTCCTCTGCCTAATACCCTGTGCTTCCTGGGTATTATTACGCTGGATACACGATTCCAAAAGACAACTGAATAGTATCTTAGCTGGTAGGTGTGACTCTATGCGAAGCTGTTTCTGTGTCACAGATTTTATTTGACAAAGAACGGGTGTGTTTGTGTGTAAAGAAAATGCGCATTAAAAACACCAAACTTCAGTCATTGTATGAGTTGTAACTCATGTAATTATGCTGCATTCTGAAGTCCAAAAAAATGAAGAAAAAAAAACTGAATTAAGTTCACCTTAGAAGAACACCATTACGGAGAGTGTTCAGTATCTATGAATTCAGTATTTCTCTCTCAGATGTAGAATAACTTGCTCAATCATATCTTCAGGGAAGTATGGAGCAGAGGTTTATAATTATGGCAGAAGCATCCAATTATGGCAGAAGATAGTGTGAGATGGACCAAACCAAAATCTGTCATAGAAGGGGGGAGTCAGGTGACATTCTGTATTGATTATTGCTACTTATCCTTCTTATCCCAGTCTATAGTGTACTCTGGTAAATTCTGGTTTCTTCTGGAGGGGTGATGCAGTGGGTACCCTGCACAGCTGTCTCACGTCTCCAGGGCTGGAGGCTGAAATCCTGCCTCTGCTCTCTGTGCATGTTCTCCTCACGCTGCATTGCCCCAGATACTCCAGTTTCTTCCTGCCACCCAAAGACTTGAAGTTAGGTGAAGTGGTGTCTGTAAATAGCCGGTAGTGTGTGATCGTTTGTGTGTATGTGTGCCCTGCGCTGGACTGGCACCCTGTCCAGGGAATACCCCTGCCGTGTGCCCTCTGCTGCCTGGGAATGGCTCCAGGCCCTCATGTGACTCAATTCAGGATAAGTGGCCGGAAGATAGATGGGTAGGTGGTTTGTTTTCGTCCCAGCATCTGGACCAGAAAATTCTTGGCTCTCATGCCAAGTAAGGCAAAAAAAGCTGTTTTTTTTTCATTTTCTGAACTTTTGGAAATGACTACTTTACTTTGAAAATGTAAATTTTACATGAATCATGTTAAGTGAATGTCTGCTATTCAAACAAACAAAGAACTATAGCTCTTAAGCATTCAGTAAGGATAATCTATTTTGTCACTGCATATTGTGTTTGAAATTGTAGCACTCCCAGTGACAAATAAGTGTTTTTTTCCATACACAGATATGCAGATGCCAAGAATTTGGTATTCTTTGGATTCTGAATCTATCGACTCTATTTTAAAGGGAATGAAGACAACTGGGTTGCAAAAATGAACATACACACTTTGCAGCTAATCAAAGGACTCGGCTAGAAGAAGTGTCAGTGCCTCATTCTGTTCCTCCTCCCCTCCATGCTTTTCCTCATTCTGAAACACTGAAAAAAAGCTGCATGACTATAAATAAACCACTGCAATGGGTAGGAAAAAACCCAGTTGACCCAGGCCTTGTGGGCAACAAAACAACCAATTTACACAATATCGCAGCAAAAGTTGTTTAGTTACTGCAATCTCCCAGGCTGCTAAAACAAACCACTTTTTAAAATAATCATAATCTTCACCACATCAGATCTTTCCACATACTCTGTCCATTCAATGCATTGATGTATGACACTTTACATTTTAGCATATCAAACACTCCATTTTAAAAGTTGGCCTATGGTATGCCCTTTAATAACATAGAAAATAACTTATAATAACCACTGTGCTGAGCGATACTTCAGATTTTAATAAAACCTGTCCATAACAATGTATCTTACAGTGTGTCTGTAAAGTATCCTTAACATATTACTGAGTCTTGTAGGACTCATCCCAGTATTGTTGGGTAATTGTTAGCATTATTGAAGTGCCCATGCACAGCCAATGTCACGATGTGGTTGTGACTCACTGGCCTCGCTAATTAGAGTGACAATTTCTTTAATCCTTAATCCATATTTAATCCATTTTCTGTCCTGTCACTAGCCAATAGCTTCTCAGCAGAATGGTTAGAGCAGACCTGCGCACTTACTTTCTGCTGAGGGCCAAATTTGAGCTTCACTATGTCAGGAGCCATTTTTAATGATCATTTCAAAGTCTCATGAAAGCAACAGCAATAGACGTGTTAGATTTTATTAAGCATTTATCATTAATTCACAGGGAGATTTCTAGGTAAAAAGAAAAAAAAAACAATTTATCTGCATAGAAAATATAAGTCATTTTTTTCAAGTAGGCTGGAGTACTGGGTGTATTTAAAGGTCTATGAGTTCGTCCAAAGGTGGGCATGTCGACAGGAATAGAGTGTGGTGGGAAATGGGTGGAACCACATGTACTTGGCGCTTTCTGGAAGTATGGTGGTAAATGTAAACAAGCATAGGACGTGCTTTACACTACTTGAAAAAATATGAGACACGTTTATTTACAGATATCTGTTAATCACAGTCATTGTCTGACGTACTGTATATCTGGTAAATGTCTGTTCTCTTTCTGAGATGACATTTACTGGCAGCATTTTCGTGAAAGCGAACCTGCTCTATTGCATGAGTCACCTTTCAGCATGCCCACCTTTTGACATGCCCACCTTTTCACACGCCCACTTTCAAACACGCCCACCTTTTGACATGCCCACTTTTCGACACACCCACTACTCCATGCTGAAAAGATTCACAGCTCCTGTATTTGGATGATCACGTGGCCTAACAGGGGCAGCATTGGCCCAGGTCTGTGTTGGCATGTGATATCTGTGGACAGACCTTTGGTTTGTTTATTACAGCCAGCTCTAAACTATGTTTATAGTTGATATTCATATTGAATACAAGGTACCACTTTGCTTGAGGGAGCACAGGTAATGTATTATAATACTATTACTTACTGTATTAACCAAAAACTTTAGTTTTAGTTACGTACTGATCTAATTTTCATTGATCAGTCATAATGGTTCATGTTTATCATGCAGTTACTATATCTGTTCGTGATTTATACTTGAATAGTAAATGAGCTACTAAGTTACTTGTGCCCCCTCAAGTAAAGTGTTACCAAATACAGTTCATTTTGAGGGTGACATGCTCGTCAGCTGTTACCAGCTTGCCCTGCCTGTACGTTGTGCTGTGAGGCTCTTGTATATGTCTTCTCTCTTCCCTTGATCAGGGTGTGGCACAGCACTGGCATGACACTGAGATCTCCTAATCCAATTAATCAGTGGCACAGAAGGGAAGTCACACCTTAGGAAAGTATTGCTTCTCTTTTGTGAGCCAGGATAAACCATCCACCTAAAAGCCCAGTGAATCGCACTCTGATAAACTTTTATTTAAACATAATGTGGATTAAGAGAAACACTCCAGGTAAAGTGTAGATTTCTCAGAGAGGACAAAATATAATTCAGAAGTCCTTCCATAAAAAAGAACAAATATCAGAAATTACATGAGAAAACATTTATGTATCTTAGCAGATGGAATGAAAATGCAGGAAAAACGTATTATTAACTTATTAATCTACATGTTAAAATTCATTTTTATGATTCCAGTCACACTGACAGAGCACCAACCCCGGCCTACTCCAGTGCTCCTATGCTATTTCAGTCCCCACAATTATGTGGCAGGGCAAAATATAATAAGGCAACAGGGTGGAGTTTTGCTCAGTCTTCTCAAAAGAAGTCAGTCTTCTCTCTTTAATTCAGCAGAAAGTGGTTTC